>JASANR010001413.1:0-39346 GCA_030849635.1 Wallacemonas sp. MBr04 | reverse complement strand
GTCTTGTGGAGAAGCCTGCCCCAATCATTTCATTCACGACGCGGCCCTGCGGCGCGGCGGCTGCGAAGGCAAGAGGGGGCAGCGATGCGAGCCGCCGCCACTGTACGTATGGATCAAGTAGAGCATGCTGTGTGTGACAACGAAGGGGAGCGAAGACAGTGAGTGAGAGAATGCGTCAGAGAGGGATTCTGCAAAACGGAACACGGAAAGACGTCAACACACAGTCCACATGCGTCAAACCAGCAGACAGATCATGCGTAGTGCTGTTGTTATTGTTGTTCTTGTTGTTGTTGCAGGTTTCAGTGTTTGGCATATACGAGTGGAGAGGAAGAGAGAAGGATGAAGAGCGTGTCACCTGTTAGAAGAAGCATCGCGTGCACGCTCACCACAAGAAAGAAAAGAGAAATCGAGGTTTACTTTGGAGGATGGAAAGAAAGAGGCGGGAGATCCTATTACCGGCCGGGTGTGAGCATCACACCTTAGAGTGGTCGGCAATCCACGCACCAATGGGGCGTTTCTCACGGGCAAGTTTCTCAACAAACTCCTCCAGCGCGTCGTCGTCTCTCAGCACGTCAGGCAGATCCAAAAGGCGGCACACGTCATTGCATTGGTGCGTGCTGTAGAAGGCCATCATGCCTGCTGGGCCAAGGTTCGTCGAGTCGGGCAGGATCTTATCCTGCGAGGCGGTATGAATGACAGCCCCCGTGCACATGTAGCACTTTTCTCCAATGACACCCTGAAGATTCACGACGATCAAGCGGCCGCCAGTGTAGTGATGTGTGAAGTGGCTGAAGGCTTGCGGCACGGGATGCGCCGCGGCTCCGAACGTCGTGCCGTTGTTGTTGTTGAACTTGAGAAACTCACCTGCGACGTACGGCTTCACCACAAACACGTGTCCGCTGTATTCTGCTAGCTGGGCTGGCACGCTTTCCATCCGTCGATGTGTACCTTGCTTGTCGCGCTGGGAGAGTCGCGCAGAAAACTCGCGCATCAGGAACGTTGTGACGCACCGGATGTGCACGCGCTGCTGAGCCCACCCAGGAATCGCGTAGCGCGCCACTTTGGCCACCTTCTTGTCTGTCCCGCGCCAGGTCGCGAAGAATGTCGGATGCTCAACTGTGACACGGTAGGCGTCGCACAGCTCACCGTCGGCGAACGGTTGGGCCTCAAGTCGCACTAGCACTCGTTCCTCGTGTGACGGTGGAAAGCGTGTCATCAAATTGGAAAGCGGATGCACGCCAGGTGGCACGTCCATCGCCACAGCCACGGTATTCAAGGATACCGAGAAATTGTCGTGCCCGTGGGGAAACGGCGCTGGTATTCTTTTCACGAACAGCGGCCTGGCTGTTGCAACGAGCGCTAATGAGAGCACCAGCCGCAGCGATGATGAGACCTCCGAGACGCTGTACGAGGCCAGAGATGCAGACGCAGCGATGAGTGCTGTCTTCATTTCGTCGATCATCTTTCGCGTGCGCGCCGGTTTGAGTTCCAGGCAGACACAGTGAATGCACTTTTGCGCCAACACTTGTGCAAACGCTGTCGAGCCGTAAAACGGTCCCTGGGGACGGTCACCCATCCAGACGATTGCACGCTGTGGGGCAGACCACGGAAGATCGTTTGCGGCAGCAGCGAGAGCGGCGAAGACGTCATCGCTGTTGCTGGTTGGCCTCACCGGTTCGACCGCGGACATCATTGATGCGACGGCACCTGCTGTGACAAAACTCCGCTGCGCCACCTGCACCTTGCGATTGCTGTAGTGGACGAGTGCAAAGCGGCACGAGGCGCCACCGTAGCACCGTTCCAGTTCAACTTCGATAGTGGGAAGCGATGTGGCCATTTCTTCGAGAGCCTGGCGTGTGCTGTTTGTACCATCGACGACAAGAGCGACCTCCACCTGTCCATTTTCTCGCAGTGATGTCACGGGGTCTTTTGTCTCGCGCGACGCCTCAGTCGCGTCACCGATCGCACTCGAGTGATCTGGGTTGGCCGGCGAGACATGCGACAAGAGAGCGGTGGATGCGGTTTCCTCTTTCGCTGGCTGGTGGTGCACCTCTTCGGCGGTGACCATTGGCCACGAGGAGAGGCTGAAATCTGAGTCAGACTCTGAATCACGTGAACGCGGAGTCGCCATTCGTGGATATTCGCGGTCGCGTGCTGGGAGATAAAACGAGAGAGGGAATGAAAAGCTTTGTGGATGCAGACGGGCAAAGCAGACAGAGAAAAACAAGAAGAGTAGGACATGGTGTGGTATCACATGAGGGGAGCTGGACAACAGTCAGCCATCTGCGGGTTGGCTATTGAAAGGGGAAGGCAAAAGCCACCGTCACAGCCGCGAGCATTTTGGCGTTGTTGACTGTACACAATCGAGTGGGAATGGAGAGAGGTGTGGCACTTGTTTTTTGTGGTGCTTTGTTTCTGGTTTGTTTGGTGTGTGTTTTTGTTTTGGTTGCTCGGGTGGAGAGGAGGGGGTGGGGGGCGGCTGGGTTGGTGGCCGAGGCGGAGGAGGGGGGCGGGGGGCGCCCAATCTGCCCCCGACGGACACGCGCAGAGAGGAGAAAAAAAAAAGAGAGAAGGAGAAAACGAGAGAGAGGATCCATTTACGGATTTTTGGCCCATCACACACTCGGGCTTTGGGGTCGGGAGACGCCCCCGATGAAAGGCCATCAACGACACTTACTGCGGTGACGCAGCGATGGCGCGTGCTCGAGAGGCGCCAAACTCACAGGATGCTCACACCCACTGACATCGAGCTCGCGCGAACGTGGGCACGTCGCCAGCCCAGCCACGTCACGGCAGGCAAGCAATAAATCCAGTGAGCTGACACGACTGAGGCCGTCTAGGCTGTGCAGGGCCGTCGTGTAGCTGAGATCGAGCTCGTGGAGCATGGCGCGCAGTGCTGCGGGGGCGTCAGGTCCGTCACGGCGCTCTCACTCACGTTCACGTGCGTCAAGACTGGCGCGCCGCTGCCACTGCCAAGATGGGCAACCTCCGCCAACTGTCGGCAGCCCATGGCGTGCAACGACTGAAGCGCCACCAAGGGCACAAAGTCAAGGGTATGGATGTTGGTGAACCACATGCGAAGAACGCGAAGCCCCCTTCGCCAGCTGAGGCGAGGCGATGCGAAAGGCATGGCTGACATTGGCAGACAACTGAAGCAGAAGGTCAAGAGACATGTGTGTGTGTGTGTGTTGTAGAGTTCTTCTGTAGGAATGACCTGGGAGGAGGAGAAAGGAAGAAACACAGGAGTGCTATATATATATGAAGTCACATTCAGAACACAGTGGCAACGCGTCCTGCTGTCAAAAGCATCCACGGAAGCAAAAAGAGGTGACAGCGGCAGCTAGCCCTTTTCTTGGACGCGCTGCCATCCGTTGTGATAGACCAGCAGCCCCACACAAGTGCGACACATGGCATTCTGTTCTGGTTGTTGAGTGAATCGTTGGTTAGGAAAGGAGAAACGAAAAAGACCCGAATAATAAGAATATATAATACGTGTGTTATTGTGTGCATGTGCCTTTAGGGGAGTATAAAAGAGGAGAAAAGCCACTCACACAGTTAGGAAGGACAAAAAAAAATCAAACTGAGGGGAAGAAGGAAAAATAGGGAGTGGGGTATGTATTGGGAGAGTATTGCAAAAACAAAACAAGAAAACCCACCAAACACAAGAGAAAGGAAAGAGAGTGAGAGGAGCAGCAATTTACATGACTGGCATACGCGTGTGTGCGTGCGTGCCTGTATGCTATCTTCCTCACTTCCCTCCTCTCTTGTGTTCGCTTTCGCTTTTGCAAACACCACGTGTGTTTATTTTTATTTTTTTTACGCGGTCTTCTTGCTCGCCTCAGCGCTGCAGTAGCAGTTGCGGTTGTAGGGCAGGAAGCGAAGGATCATGGCCATGCCGCAGAAGCCCGTCGCGCCAGACAGGAAGAGTCCGCAGCCAACGAACAGGGGCATCACGAAGAAGTTGGGGCTGTAGAAGCGGGTCAGGAGAGTGCCGCTGATGATGAGGGTGCTCGCAATGAGGTGCACCTGGCGAATGATGGGCAGCGGGGCCTTCTTGTCCTCCACGATGGGAAGACCAGCCGAAGTCCAGGCGGAGATGCCGCCGTTGAGGTCGAGGAGCTTGACAGCGCCAAAGGAACCAGTGCTGCCACCTGCCTTTTCGATGGCCTGCGCGAGCATCGTCGCAGCCTTGCCAGAGCGGCCACCAGACAGGCACTGCACGCAAAGAGGGACGTCACCACGAGCCACTTCCTGCAGAACAGCCTCGGCGTTGAAGGAGGACATGGGGTACAGCTTGGCGCCCTGAATGTGCTCGCGCTGGTACTCACCAGGCTCACGCACGTCCGCGAGGAAAACCTTGTTGCACGCGAGCAGGTTGTTGAGCTCGGCCGGAGAAATCTTGGTCGCCATCGTTGTTGCTTTGTTCTGGTTCGTTTAAGAGGAGGATAGTGAGAAGGGGATCGTCAAAAAAGCGCAAGTGTCTGTGTGTGTGAGAGGGAAAGCAGCATCCAGAAAACGGTGAAAGACCGCAATAGTTTTTTGTGTGTGTGCTTGGCATTCTTCACACGTTTTCTATTCATTTCTGTGGCTCGTTTTTTTTTTTTCGGTTGGCTGTGTACTAGTCAGTTTGAAGGGGACCATGACAAGCTTCATAAAGAGTGGTATGCTCTCGGATGAAAAAGAAAGAGGAAGTCGAAAAAGCGAAAAAGGAACGGCGCCATAGTTGACACACCAATGGTGGCGATGTGTGACAGACGAAGGTTGTGAAACAAAAAAAAACGGAAAGCCAGAGAGAAAGAGAGAGAGAGAGAGAGGAAGGAACGAAAAAGAAAACGATAAAATGAATGTTGATAAACCTGGGGCTCCGTCACGGGGCCCGGTCGCGAGAGAGCAACATGCTGGTGCAAGCTGCAAAAAAAAAAAATCAGTAGGTTAGAGTGGCTGTTCGTCGTGCTGGCGCGTTACCGCATGATCACCTTGCGGAGACAGGGAAAAGACGTGAGATCGTCAATTCGGGCCACGCTCGAGACACCAAGATCGATATCCTCGAGAGCCGCGGCACCTGCAAGAGCAGACACATCGATGAGTTTTTTGCAGTTGCGAAGCGAAACACTGCGCAGACGTGGGCACGTGTTTAGCCCAGAGAGGATAGACACACCGGTGTCATTGGCAGCAATGCGCTCAAGGCGCGGCGCCCCGCTCAGAGAGGAAAGGCTTGTGAGCAGCGGACACTGGTGAAGCCGAACCTCCTTCAACTCCGGGCAGTTGCCAAGTCCGTCAAGGTTATAGACAGCTGTTGCACTGGCGTCAATCAGTGTCAGGCAAGGTGCCCCGGCAAGACCGGAGAGACTCTCAAGCTGCTTGCAATTTTTGAGGAGAACGCTCCGCAGTGATGGGCAGCGTTTGAGTACTGCCACGGAGGCAACAGGAGTCCCGCTCGCGTCGATCTCTTCAAGTGCAACGGCCCCAGCCAGCGGTGCCAGCGTGGTGATCAAGGGGCATCCCTGGACTGTCACCTTCTTCAACCTGTGGCATTCGCCCAGACCACCGAGAGTCACGATGGCGCTTTGGCTGGCATCAATCAACGTCAAATACGGAGTGCCGGCCAAGTCGGAAAGGTTGTTCAGATTTTGGCAGCGCTTCACAACAACTGTGGACAGGCACGGGCATGTATGCAAGCCTGATAGGCTTCGCAGGGCACTGCCGGTAGCGTTGAAGATCTCAAGGCGTGGAGCGCCAGCAAGCCCGGCCGCACTTGTCAGTGCAACGCAGTTGACGAAGCTGACACTCACAAGGGTACCGCACCTGTTCAGCCCGTTGACGTTGCTCACGGCACTTTCGCAAGCATACAAATTCGCCAAGGCAGGCGCATCCGAGAGGGGAGACAGATCTGAAAGCGTCAAGCACTTGCGCAGGTAGAGGGTGTGGAGAGCTTTGCACTGGCAGAGTGGTGCGACACTGGTGATAGAGGTCTTACCCAAATCCAAGCTTGTGAGACAATCTGCTCGTGCGAGGTGTCGAATGTCTTTCACGTTCACACATCCTCGTAAGCAGAGATTCGAAAGATCAGTCAGCGGAAGAACCGTCACGTCAGACACATCTGACCAGCCAAGGAACGCGATGCGCAGTTTGCGTGCAGTGGCGATCAGACCAGGTCCCACGAGTGCGCACCGATTAGACTCTGACTGGTTGGTGGGAGAGATGTTCAGGTCCTCGACATCTCCCAAGACGGGCCGGAGAGTGTGGAGATCGACCTCCAGTGGCGCTCGCGTGTTGGTATGGGTCCAGCCAATGTCCAACTTCGTGACCCTCCAGTCATCGAGGTGCACAAGCGAGTCCTCAAAGCTGTGCGCAATGAGTGACACAGGGAGTCGCTCCACGCCAAATGGCTCCTTGCGCAGCCACCAGGCGGACGCGTCCACGTAGCGCTGCGCATCGGTCGCGTCTGACGTCAGCTGCTCAATCTCGATCGCTGAGATGATCGGTGGGTCTTGACACGTCTTGCGGAGTTCAACTGATCGGCCAATGACGTGACCCCTGCCGTTGGGTGACTCGACTTCCACCAGCAGGCGTGCCCACGGCTCACAGAGCGTGAGAGCATGGCTTGGTGTGTCGTTGAACTGGAAAAGGAAGCGGACAGACATGGCAGTCAGTTACTGGGAGGAAGCGAGATAACGAGAGAGGTGGGAGGGGCAAGGGGTTTTGTTGGATAGTGCAAGTGGTGCTGCTGGGAGTGATCTGTGCTCGACGAGAAAAAAAATCACAAAAGCGTCCGCTCTCCAACAAGAGCAACACCAACAACAACAAAATAAGCAAGCAGCCAATGGCACTCGGTGCAGGTCTGTGGGAGAGAGACCACACACAGCGCGGCGGGGCCTGTAGTTGCTTTGTGCTTTGTGTCACAGAGATCCGGGATCCAACTGTTAAGGCAATGTGTGCGTCACTTGTGTCTGTAGCGCGGATAGTACGGAACGGATTTCTCGCTCTAGCATCACATTTATCTGCTGTTCTGATTTGTCTGTCATGACGGAGATCGAACAATTCATGCTTCTCTCTCTCTCTCTCGCAGTAACGGACGAGAAAGGGCATGCATAGGCAGGAAAAAAAACTCAAAGAAGTGACGAAAAAACAACAAAAAAAGCCGATGGGGCGTGAATGTGACAGATTGTATGAACATGACTGAACGCCGAGTTTACTGTCTCAAGACTCCTTGTGTCCACTCTCCTTCTGATTCTTGTAGACCTGAGCAAAACTGATTGTCCCTCCTGATGGCGTGTTGGACGCGGCTTGACGCAAAACGGCTGCGTCGCGCTTCTTGTTTGCCCGTGTGACGAGGTCGCGCCCCTTGGTGTTGTGGAGGATGACGGATTTCAGCTCCGGTGGCAGGAGAGACTCAAACTTGTGCCGATTCACCACGTACGCCTCACAGAGTCCGAAACTGGTCACTGTGCAACTGTACTGTGAGGACGAGGATGCAAACTCGTACGCACCAAAGACGTATGAAAGTAGTGTGGCTGAGCTCTCTGATCGAGAAGTGGAGCTCCGCGTCGGCGCGGGTGGTCGCTTTGCCGCGTGCGCGTTCTTTTGCTGGCGGTTGCCGCCGGCGTGGGGTGCGGCTGACGTCTCTGCTGGCGCCACCACCGCAGCCATTGCATCGCCTGAGTCGGTGGCACTTGCGCGAGAGCCGTCACCGCGATCTGTGGGTGCCTGCGACTGCTGCTGCTGTTGTGGTGGTGGTGGCGGTGGCTGTGTCGAGGCAAACGACGATGAAACGCGTGTTGTCAGCTGCTCCCCATTCACCGCTGTCGTGACGTCGACAGTGCCGTTCACGAGCACCACGAAGGAGGTGAACGGCTGCCCCATGAGAACGAGTCGCTCGCCGTTCAAGAAGACCGTCGGCGTGCACAGCTCGTAGAAGCGGTTCACGTGCACGGGAAGCAGACAAAAGTTGAGGAACGGGTCCTCGCGCAGCAGCGGCGGCACCTTGGTGGTCTTTTTCATCTCGTTCGCCCTCTGCGCCTTGGCGGCCGCGCGGCAGTGGAGCAGCGCCGCTGGCTCACTCATGCCCACGTCGATGAGTACCTCGCGGCGGAGGCGCCAAATGTCGCAGTAGTTGACACTGACGATCGACGATCGCTTCGGCTCGTTGACTCCGCACGAGCACTCGAACACCCCTACACAGCTGCCTGTTGCCACCGCTGCCTCCTCGCCGCTCTCGTCGCGCACACGGGCGACACCATCCTGCACAAAGTACGCACTCGTGTCGATGGTGCCGGCCTGGAACAGGTAATCGCCGTTGTGCAGCACAATCGGCTCGACCTTGTCGGCGATGATCGCCAGACTGCTGTCGCTGAACTTTTCAAAGTACGGAAATTTGCGCAAAAACTCCACCGTCAGCGGGAAGAAGCGTTTCAGATTTTGGCGTCTCCGGACATCAGTGGCTTCCCGCTGCTTGCTGGCCACTTCCGGGCTCAGATGCCGTGCGACCTCGTCGTAGTCTTCTGGCAAGACAGCCCAGTAGCCAATGTCTGTCTCGCACACAATGGTGGCGGAGCGCGGCTCCTTGCACACCAGTGCGAACTCGCCGACGTAGCAGGGGGCGCTGATGTCGAACGCACCACTCGAGTTTTCCTTCACGCGACGCTTGTCCTTGCCGCGCTTGGGCAGTATAATGCAGATGCGACCTGTCGTAATCATGTACATGACGCGGCCGACGTCACCCGCGTGCATGAGCGGGCTCCCT
Source organism: Wallacemonas sp. MBr04 (assembly GCA_030849635.1). Classification (NCBI taxonomy): domain Eukaryota; phylum Euglenozoa; class Kinetoplastea; order Trypanosomatida; family Trypanosomatidae; genus Wallacemonas; species Wallacemonas sp. MBr04. The sequence continues at coordinate 30,603 of JASANR010001413.1, read as the reverse complement.
TTGCGCAGAAACATCGGCTTCGCCTTGGCGGCCAGCTGCTCAAGCAGATAGGGGGGCCAGCCTTGAAAGAACGTGCCGTACATCTTACCAATCACCTCAGGCGTCGGAAACGGAATGTCGCGCAGGTGCTGCTGCAGCAGAGCCGCGCGCTCGGCACGTTGATGGCGCAGCGTGAGGAAGCGCTTGACCATCGGCGCCATCAGCAGCCCGAACGTCTCCAACGCCTCCTGGACCTGACGTTCCTGGATCAACGCGGTGATGAACACGTGCGCAACGACAATGTTGTACCAGCTCGCCGCGCGGCGCACGAAGCTCTCCATCTGCCGCAGCTGCACCACGTTCTGATGCCGGAAGAAGATGTCGTTGCGCCGTGCCTCCTCGCACGCAAAGGCGTCCTCTCGTTGCCTGGCGTTCTCTGTACTGGCTGCGGCGGCGCGTCGGTTCACCTCGGCACGCGCTTCATCCTCGTTGCGTTTTCGCGTACTGGACAGTCGCTTCTGAAACGCTTCTGCGTCGACGGGCTCGGGCTTCTCCAGCTGCGCCAGAATCGTCTGACGCTCCCACTGGCTGAGCGCGCGATGGTGAAGCTGGTCTGTCTGCGAAAGGGTGTGGAAGTCGTTGCGCGTCACAAGCCGTGGCGCTGGTGGGGCGATGAACTCACGAAGAGGTGCAGGTGGGGCGTGACTGTCGTCGCTCGTCGTGGCGGTGTCCGTCAGGCCGGCGGCTGTGTGCTGATTCAAGGTCGCAGCTGAACTGGAGGCCGGCTTGGGACTCCGCGAGGACGTGGTCCGCACGCCTTTCGCACGGTCCACATGCTGCTGCTCTGATACCCTGCCCCCATGGGCCGTGTCGACGCCAGTCAAGAAAAACCCCTCATCACCAGTGCCATACATTGCTCCCGGTGAAAAACGACGCTTATACACGTGACGAAAGAAAGAAAAAAAGATGGCAATTCATCCGGCAGACAGAAAGAGAGAGAGAGAGAGAGAGAGAGAGGAGGAGAGGGGAGAGGAGGAGACGTAGTGCAACATATAAATATGGAAAAAGGGCCCAAGCCCAAAGGGGAAGTAGTGAAAATAAGAAAGGGTGCTCTTTCCAAAACAATCGCTTAAACAGTTACCATGGGTGGCAACAGCAAAACAGGCACCTCATCGAATGCGATCCAAAATACGCAGTCTCGACACTCCCGTCGCGAGAAGAGCCACAACACCGGAAATTCGGGAGTTGGGAGTTGAAGGAAGGGGAGGGGAGTGTTGACGTCACGATTTTCTGACAGCATGACCTGTCTTTTTTTGTTGTTGTTGTGATAGTATGGTTTGTTTTGTTGTTATTCTCCTGTCACGCACGCACATGGTTGTGGAGGATCTTGATCTGTGGTGGAGTTTTTGCCCTTTGAGCGAGCTCTCCCTCTCAAAGCGCAGCAAGTGCAACACGTTAATCGCTGATGACGGAAACGCCTTAATGCCAACAGTGAACGCGACCCTCAGCGGTTGCGACGGTCACATCAGTCGCCAGTCGTCTTCATCATTCTGGATCAGGATCGGTGCACTTGACCTTTTTCTTTTTCGTCTTGTAGCGGAAGAGATCCTTCGAGCTCAGTTCGTCCGGTCCTGTCCAGCGTCCAACCTCCTTCAGCTTGGCCTTGATCTCCACGACGTCGTCAGGGTCCATGCGGTCGTGGAAGCGACGCAGGAACTCCTCTGCCGAGACCGGATCAATCTGATTGTGCACGGCCTTCAGCGTGTCCTTGTCGTATTTGTAGTACACTTGCCCCGTCTTGGGGTTGCTGTAGACGGGGATGATGCCAGCGCGAATGGCCTCGTGAATTTGCTGGCCGCGAATACTCAGTGCCTCGGCCTCCTCAGCTGTCGCATCTCGGTTGAGCCAGAACTCATACTTGGTTTGCTTCCACGCCTTGACAATGGTATCCGCATCCGTATCGAACTTGCGCACGTACAACTTGAGCAGCTTGCGATACAGTAGCGAAGGTGAGATGGGCTTGAGCTCAATGTTCGTGATTGGGGCTTCTGGCTTAGGAGAGATGAATTCCACCTTGGGTGCAAGCAGAAACGCACAGACACCACCACGGCGCAACATGGTGAGATGTCGGCTGTCGGTGTTTTTTTCTTTTTTCTCTCTGTGTGTGTGTGTGTGTCTCAGACGGTTTGCCAACTCTCTCTCTCTCTTTATCATGAGGAAAACGGAGCAATGTAACAACAGTCACACAAACAAACAAAATGCAATGCGAGAGATACAGGAAGGGAGGGGGGGGGGGAGGGGGACAGGTGACACGTGTGAGTGGAGATGCAGCAGCATTAGTGGCGTGGTAAGGAAACGGCGGCGGTCGACTACAACTGCCTTCTCATGGTGAAACCGCAGATGGACGGAGAGAGAGTGGGGTCAAAAAACAAAAAGAACTGAACCGGAACAGCTGAGTGATGCTGAACCCACGTTTCGCGGCGACGTTCCGCAGTGGCACATCCACACGTGACGGCAGTCTCATGACCATCTTTCAAGCTTTTTTCATGTGTTTATGCTCCATCTCCTGCCTGTTTCTGGCCGATTTTGTGGTGGTTGCTACCACTGTTTGTTTTGTTATTCCGTTGGCACACGTTAGTTCCAAACAAGCTCTTGGTGTGGTTCATCGCTGCCGTGACCGCAACCCTCAGTGTGTGTGTGTGTCACTCCTCTTTGTCCACATGAGGCTCATCGTGAGGCTGGGCGTCGGTGTCCTCAGCTTCCCATCCACCCATCTCTTCCTCAAGCGCAGCGTAAAGCTCTTCATCGAACTCGCCTTCTTCCTCTCCTTCTTCATCCGCAAGTTCATCCCCATCATCATAGTCACCCTCTTCCTCTTCGTTTGCCTCGTCCGCTTCTTCGTCTTCCGAGGGGGACGGCGTGGCGGGACGCACCATGCCTTCTGTCCATGTGAGGCCGTCCGTCGAAGACAGAAAGCGCAGCAGCCACTCCGTCGAGATGTCACCATCGACAGGCAAATACTGGTAGCGTGTGGGGAGGTGCATGAGCAAGTTACCGATGGCGCCCGTCGGTGTTGGCCGCGACCGCGAAGCATCCGGGCCCGGTCCATGCCCGCGACCAGAGCGAGGCTCCCTTGTCGAGAGGAGAGGGACCGTGGCCGGCGATGCGGCGAATGCCGTGCACACAAGGGTGCGCTTGGTCGCCACGCGCGGGGTGCTCGCGTCACTGGCTTTGATGTGAAAGCTCTCAAACCGTGGCGTCGGCGCGTGCCGCGAGCCGCCAAAGTGGTGCGACTGCGCCCAGAGGCTTTCCTCCGGAAACGTGTCGACCGCCAGGGCCGTGCCGGATGCGGCAAATGCGAGAGGATGAGGGGCGCGTTGGGCCTCGTCGGTCATGTCGTCCCAGCCTGTCGGGAGTGGCTCCGCCTCCGTGGGCGTAAACAGCTGCGTGTCATACCGTGTGGTGGGCACACGGGACGCGGGAGGACCGGCAGTGTTCGAGAGAATGCTGGGTGGAAGGTCCTGGACGGCAGCAGAGGCGTGGAAAAAGCGGTGCCGCAGCGACTCGCACTGGGATAGGAAGTCACCACCCAGTGCGTCGGCGCGGGCGATCTCGGCAAGCTCGCCGATGCACCGCAAGACATCAGGTATTTTTGCCGCATCCGCGATCATGAGTGATGCACAGGCGTCTACGAAGCTCTCGTCGGTGCCACACATCTCTGGCGTCCACTGCTTGCCCTTGGCCGAGCGCAACAGCATGCGCAGGTGCTCCTTCCATTGCCACAGAACCTGCGCCGCGGCGTCGTAGTTCTGATTTCGCACAATCTCCAGCCGGATCCACTCTGCGCAGAAGACGTTGAACGGACGGAGATGCACCTGCGGGGTGCGGATGGCGCCGCTCTTCAGCAGCAGCTTCAGCACGCTCATGGTGAGAGACAAGAAGTCGATCTGATGCATCATGTAGCGTGACACCAGCAGCGAGTGGAAGCGATCGTGCTGGCGGGAGATCATGCGCATCCAATTGACGCCCAGCACGCAGAGATTTTGCAAGTGCGTGCTGGAGGCGGCGTTGTCATGTCGGGCCTCCTGCGCTCGCAGGTGGTCGACCACCGCCGGCGTCGCCTCTGCTTGATTTCCATTGCGAATAAAGTTGAGCAGCCACTGCAGTTCATCCTGCGCGGCGCGCTGCAGCAGGCGGAAAGCCGCGCCGCGCCGTTCCAGCTGGTGGTAGAACACATCCGCCGCGTAAATGGGGAAGAAGATGCCGCGCACGCCGAGGATGCCGTGCAGATGGAGCACGTTCTCAGCGAGCGTCAGCCGCTCCTTCTCGTCGTACGTTGTCAGTTTGCCATCCGCAACGTAGTCCATGAGCTCACGCCAGTTGCTTTCGTGCCGCACAAAGAAGCAGGCGCGCATGGTCAGGTAGACGCGCACCCGGTCCCGTCGCAGCGACGCGCTGCCCAGCGAAGACATGCGCACCATCCGCACGAGCGTCTCCCACAAGCCCCACAGCCGCGTCGACGCCGCCACCATGCGACGCACGTGGTCAAGGCGTTCCTTTGAATCTCCCTCCTCCTCCGCGTCGTCTTGCCTGCGTGTGTCGCCGTGCCAAGTGACAAAGAGACCGTCTTCGTACGAGGCAGGCGGCTCGTAGGCGGCCACAAGTTGAGGCGTCAGCACGGGCGGGACGCCAAAGAAGCCGTAGCCCCCGTGAGCGCTCGCTGTCGACGTGCTGGTCTTGTAGGCCGGCACCGGTGGCGCACCCGCCACAGCGGCAGGCATCAACCTCTCCTCGGGCGTGAGCACCAACAAGAGTTGGTTAATCTCCTCTGCCTCCATCTTGGCGCGCGTGTACATTTTCTCAACCTCGATCTTCTCTGGTGGCGCCATGCGGCCACCAAGCTCGTACGAGACAAACGCGTCGTATTCCTCCTTGATCTTGTCAGTCCCGAGCAGCGGCATTTGCAGAATGTGGCGAAATATGCTTCGACGCCACTCAATGCGGCGCCCCTCGTCGCGCAGAGCCGCGCTCTTCCACGTCAGATAGCGGGTCCACAGTGGCGTGCTGCACGGCAAAAAGCCCACATCGCGGAACAAGCAGGCAATATACAACTTGTCCGTGCACGCGACAAACAGCTTGTCAGTGTGGGTGGGATTGTCGGGCTCAATGAAGTCGCGCAGGTAGTCGAAGAACAGTTCGTAGAGTCGGCAGCTGTAGCAAATCTCAAGGTGCCGGTGAAAGGTGTTCAGAATGCGCAGGTGGGCCCTGAACAGGGCTCGCGCCTCGTCCTCTTCGTGACACTGCCGCAGAGAGCGCTTATCCACCAGGTCCTCGATCTCGCGCTTCACGTACTGGTGCACAAGAGTGCCACTGGTGGGGAAAATGTACAGCGCGCACTGCCAGATAGCGCGCACGTTGCCGACTGGGAACGCACCCAACTCCTTCAGAAGGTTGCACCACGCGACACTGTTCGTCCACTCCACGCGGATTTCATGAAGCGCGCTAAGCATCGCCGACGTCGCGTTCGGGATGTTGAGGTCGCTACGCACCAGAGCCGCAGTCGGCACGTGGCGAAGGGGTCCTGCGAGGACGCTGAAGAGCACATTCCACGGGCACGCCGAGGATTCGCGGTTTTGAGTGAAGAGTGGTGCGTCGGTGAGGCCGAGGTGCTTGAGCAGCTGCTCGCGGCACCAGGCGTGCGCCTTTTCGCCGTCCTCGAATGCGCCGGACAGACGCTCCACCTCCAGCTCCGAGGCAGCGGCGTTAATCCACGCGAGAGTGTCCAAAATGTCGTTGCCGGGAGCCGGCGGCTCCACCTCATGTGCCTCGCGCAGGAGTGTCAGGCACTCCCGGTCCCTCTCAGTCGAGCTTGTTAACAGGAGTGACACAACAGGATGACGCCGTAGGCACTGCTGAAGGACAAGCAGGGTGCCTTCGCCGACACGCTGCACCGCCTGCTGTTTCACCGTCGTGACGCCACCGGCAACGTCGCGGAGACGATCCACAAGATCGCCAAGCTCGAGATCCACCATGGACGATTTGGGACAAATAGACTAGACGATGAGAACGATAGAGAGACAGAAAGTAGTGAATCGAAGAAATGTGTGTGTGTGTGTGTGTGTGTGAACGAGTGAGTGAGTGAACCGAACAGAAAGCGTGCACGACCGTATCACACAAGGATACTTGGCAGACACACGACTGCGGGTTGCGTAGCACCCCCGTCTTGGCAGTTCAGCTGGAAATGGTTGCGACAGCATCGGGGGCTACACTAGTGAGAGAGAAAAAAAGCCACCAATATGTGGCGAGTCCAGCGCGTTGCCCATCATCCACCTGCAATTGTAGGCTCGGAAAACACAATGTCACCGAATGAAGACGGAAGGGCGAAGGGTGGAAAGCTTCATTGGGCGGCAACAACAAAACAAACGAAACAAAAAGAACAGGGAAAAGAACGAGATGAGAACAAACAGAAAGAAATCAGAACAAAAAAAAGTCTGTGCACAGAGGAGAATGACAAGCTGTTTCGTTTCGTGTTAGGCCGCAGCTGGTGACAGTGGGTTAGTGACGGGTGGGGACACCCTCATTGGCGTTGGTTCCACGGGAGGCGGCCCATTTGGTGTCGCGACGCGGTTCGTGGTTGCGCTTCTGGTGATGCTGATGAGCGGAAACGGGAAGCCCCTGTTGATGTCTTCAACGAGCGCGACCAGCGCTTGCAGGTTCTCGCGGGAGTCAATGTAATACCCGGTGAGCATGAACGGACTGAGACGGTCAATAGTGGTCATCTTGAACGCACTGCGCGCTTCTCCGAGTGAGCTGGTCGACCGGTACGCACGCTGCACGTAGTGCGGGTCAAAGTACATGAGCTTGCGCTCCTGATGACCAAAGAAATAGTACGAGCCTTTCTTCACGCCGCCGGCAATGCCGCAACTGGTCGGTGCGTCAAGTAGTTTGAAAAACGGTTCTTGATACTTGTCACCGATAACGTCGATGCCAAGGGCCAGAGGAATGAACAGCACCGCCGTGGACCCCGCATCAAGAATCGCTTCGATCTGTGGAACGTTGATGTCACGGTCCTTCCCGCACACAGCGTGTGGGACGTCGCCGCCTTGAACGCGGTAAGCCTCCACGACGCCTGTGAGCACGACGGCCAGTTGGGTCGGTGACAGCCACGTCGCGTACGCGGCACCGTCCCTGTGCGCTTCCTCCTCAATTTGGTGCAGCCCAAGTGGCGCATCGGGGCGATCCATAAACGCAGCGCGGAACGAGGACTTGATGGATTCCGCCTGCTCTGAGGCGATCGTGTGGCCGGCACCGCATCGGGCACGTAGCAAGGCTGTCGCGAGCAGCATCTGCCCAGTGCGCGCCAGGCACCCCCATCGCGTGTCGGTTGAGGTCCCGTTGGGAAGCCGGCTAAAGCGGTTGCGGTACGAAAAGTAATGCAGCTTCCGTGAGCTCTCTGTCACGCGTTGCTTGGATTCCTTGCCACAGTACGCATCGGAACAGACGACGCTGATGGGCACGTTGTCAACGACTTTGACGTTGTTGAAAGGCTCTTTGAAAAAGGTGTTGTAGTACAGTTTGAGCCAGCTGCCTGAGTCCATGCAGGGGATATCCTCCTCCACGACCTTTGTCGATCCTCGCGAATGAGATGACGACATGATGAAAAGAGAAGCAAAAATAAAGAAACAACGAAAAGAAAAAAGGTCAGCAGTGTGTGTGGGGGGGGGGTAGAGGATGCTGCAGAAGGGGATACTCGGCTTCTTCACAGCAGCAACAACAACAAGGACGGCAAGCTGGCAGAAACAAGAGGAGAGAGGGAGGAAGAGAGGAGGGGTGGCAAGTGATGGCGCGGAGGGTGAGGGCGGAGAGAGAAAGTGAGATGGAGAGGAAAGAACAAGCAATCAGGAAGGGAAACTCACCTGAATAAGACAGAGAATCGCAGTAGGAAAGAGGTGTATTGCAGAGGACCGTGCGAACGGAGAGTCAAGTTCGTGGCATCGATGAAGCTCTGCAGTCTCCCTTCTTTCGTTTCTTTCTTTGTTGACTGGAGTATATTACCTTGCCACGTTCATTTGGTATGTGAAGGAGGGAGGAGAGAAGGCAAAACAAACAAACAAAAACAAAGAAGTAAAAACAACAGAGAGCAACAAATGAGCGCAGTTGTGCAAGACACATACTACCAGCAGGTCAGGAGAGGGGAAGAGTTATTCGCGCGGTGGCGCAGGCGCACTACGTGGGGACTCGTTACGGTTGAAATCAGGAAACACTTGGAATCCGAGCTCCGACGCTGCGCGGGATGCGCGACGGTCGAGGGAGCAGAATATGAGCTGGTCGCAGGTAATCCCCTTTACCGTGTTGTTGTATCGTCGAACGTGATACTTGAGGAACGAGAAGAGCATGGGGCCTTCGGGTGAGGCCGTCCCCATCGCCGCGTTCACAGTGTGTTGGCGAAAGGCGTACTGCAAAGACAGACACACATTCAGCAGGCGGAGATCCGGATCATTGCTGTACGCCTCATGCGGCCCGGCGCCCATCTTGTCGTAGGCCATCTTGGACAGAATACCAAACGCGGTTGTCGGATATTCGGAGGAGAGCGAGAGGCCGTGCACGGAGCGGTGCTGCAGCAGCGCCACGAAGCGCGACCACAACAGCAGCTTCACCGAGTGTCGCAGCCGGTTGTGGCTGGTCCACACCAGTGAGTACATTTCCTCCAAAACGGTGAACGGAACGACGATGATTGGGGTGGTGAAGGATGTCATGGCTGGAATCTGCGCCGCCATCGCGGGAAAGAAATGCTCAATGGGTAGGTGCTTCGCCACGCACTGCATGACAAAGTTTGTGTCCACCACGAGCACCATGGCACGGCGCTGGAGAGCCTCGTTCGCGATGGCACTCATGCCTTTCATGTGCCACCGCGGGTAGTTGAGGATCTTGGCGAAGCTGCTGTCCAGGAGCGTGAGGATGCCGTGGAACTGGGAGAAGACCTCAGACTGCGTGAACAGTCGAAACTGACGCTCCCTGTGCACAGCGCGGAAGAGAATCTCTTTTGGTTCCATCCGCTGCGTCACGTCCTCCACCACCTCTTGGATGGCGAAGGCTCCGTATAGATTTGCCTGATAGAGGCACGACACCAGTTGATTGTACAGCGCCACACCCCTCTGCGCGTCGGCCCGAGGAAGACTGAACACACCCAGTTCCTGTGCTGTTGCGAGCGCTGCAACCCATTGATCGCGGTTTTTCAAGGATGTCACGACCGCAGAGAACAAGGACGTGTCGAGCAGCTCACCGCGAGCCATGACGCGAGCCACCAGGCGCAAGGCGTAGTCGTGCTGGCGCTCAACAGACAGCTGCTTCACAATGGGCCGCAGAAGAGCGGGACTGAAGCACGAGCCGTCACTGCGCCCGTGAGATGTTGCCACTGCGAGAGCCTCTCGCCACTTGCCGGCGCTGCAAAGGCACGTGATGAGCGTGCGCCTCTGTGGCGCCGACGAGATGAGCTGCGGGTGGGCTCTCGATATCTGTAATGCCTCCTCCCACAGCCCAGTGTACGAGGTGAGAACAAACGCCGCCTTGGCGCGGTCTACGCTGCCATCGACCAGGTCCTCGTCGAGCAGGCGCCTCATCCCGTTGACGTGCCCACTCTTCTTGAATCGCATCATCGCCGCCGTCACCACCTGAGCGTCCGGGCGTGACATCCCACACGAGCCCTTCACAACACCGTAGTAGAATAGCGACGTGCTCCAAGCGTTGGGCATTTGCTGAAGGCCGCTCCGCAACTCTGCCGGCGTCGGTGCGTACACACCGCGCAACGCGGTGCAACACTCATCGTAAATCTTCAGCACCTTCTGCCACGACTCCGCGTTCGCACACGCGGCCAGCAACGGCGAAGTCAACGCGCTTTTACGATGCATCGCTGTACGCTTAAGAAAAAAATCAGCGAAAAATGAGGGTGGCGGTGGTGGTGGTGAGGGGGAGGAAAGTGTGTATTGGAGGAGAAAAGGATGAGAATGAAGGGAGTTTGGCAGCGCGAGGGAGGCAGGTGAAAGGATCATAGACTGTGTTTGCGTAGTATGGGAACGACAGTGATGACACGGAAGAAAAACACCAGGCGCGAGAGCGGTGGCGTGGGGCGCGCGTACGCTGATGCTTTTTGTTGCCTCGGTGCGACTACCGCAACAACAAAAAGGGCGGAGAACTAGACGAGCAAGTTTGTCAATTGCTACTCTCTTCGTTGGGGCCGGACCAACAATTCACCACAAGTGAATGTGCGCACTCAAGTGGATCGCCACACCACAACAGGACCACAGCTTCTTCTCTACCCATAAGCATGCAATCCGTCTTGTCATGTCATAGAAAATGCAGTGCAGTTCGGTGGCTGAGGTGAGCAAGAAGCCAATACACACATACACACAATCACACGTACATACATAGATACATATCACAATGTCACCCACGCGGAGGCGAGTGTGCCAGTATGAAAATCTTGGGGGCATCACGATGATGCGAGAAAACCAAAACGCGCTGAGTGGAGTGCGACAACAGCTACCACAAACACAAACACAAACAAACAAACAACCAAACAGAGAACCAGTGCCCTCCTAAATGGAGCAATAAAAAGAAATACAAGAGCAATGTGGGAGGTCAAACTGTTCTCCTACCCCCCCCCCCCGCCCCCCTTTCCCTCCAGGCTAGCGCGCAACCTCTTATGGCTTACGCCAGGTCCATCTCGGTCTGATGAGACAAGGCGAGGAGCAACTTCTCCTTGAACATCTCGTAGGAGCTGTATTTGGGCAGCGTAATGATCGAGAAACACGACTGCGCGCGGGGGAGGTGATCGACGCTCTCGTTGGTTTCGGAGACCGTGATGGAGCGGATCAGCGGCAGCCGTTTCTGACCAGACGCAAAGCACAGCAGATTCGACTTTTGTTCCGACGTCATCTCGCTCAGGATTTGCCAAAAGTACTTTGGCCGCGGTCCTGTGAGCTGCAGGCGGATGCACTGCTTCAGCTCTGACATGGAGGGGTCGGCGGTGCCGCACACGAGCGTCTCCAACTCACTCCACGACAGACACCGCGCCACACGCCGCGGCAGCGTACTCCACAGCCCAGCCTGTATCGCCTTGAGCTGCTTATCCATCGAGTGAACGAGGCACTCCTCGGCCATCTTGCGGCGTGAATGGATGACGTCCTGGTCACTGAGACCTTCTTCTTTTGGCCAGGCAACGTACTCGACGAAGCCGGGAATGATATCCTCAGCGACGCCACTCGAGAGAAAGTCGTCGTCCTCGATGCTGTTCTCGACGACACTGTTGACGTGGGTGTAGTAATCGCGAATGGTAAGTGTGTCGTCAACGAGGAACTTCCAGAGGAACGGGGAGAGGTCGACGGCACACGGCGTCTTGGATCGCGCAGCATACCCCATGAGCTTGCCGAAGAACTGAAACAGCGTCAGCTCGTACGGGGACGTCGCGTACGAGTCGGGCACGAGCGTCAGCCGCTGCGAATTGTTGACGAAAACAAAGAGCGGGTTGCGGTGGAACTCGGTGTGCGGGAAGCAACGGTCGGGGTGCGTCATGATCTCATCCGCCAGGCACGTCCACACCTGGCGATACGGGCCGCCTGCATCTGTCGGCGCCTGCCCCGACTCACTCGTGAACAGATGCACGAGGAACAGCGGCGTTGACATCCATTGCGACTCGGTGAACGTGCCGATTTGTCTGTGCAGCTGCGCGAGCACCGTGTGCTGCAGCGCCACCTCTGGCGAGCGCGGCAAGGTCGAGTAGAGCTCCGTGAGAGAGATCGTGACGGCTGCGGGTGGCTGCCGCTTCTCTGGGTACTGCATGTGCATGCTGACGAGCTTTTGACGGAACTGCCGCCGCACGAAGCGCTTCAGAAAGACAAAACTCTGCGAGAGCTGGCCGGTGATGGTGTCCCCGTCGAGATCGACGTAGTGGCTCGCGGTCGTCATGCAACTCTCCAGCGCCTGGATGACCTGGCTGTAGTCGGTCAGCTCGAACATCGAGAGCGACCGCAGGAGCGGATACTTCGACGCGGGCACGGTGATGGACGTGGACCGCATCGGCGTGCACGCGGACACGTTGTTCGACACCATCGACGCCTCCCGGTCAGCCAAGAGTGGAGGTGACTTTTCGTCGTCCGCGTCAGAGAGGTAGTTCGCCAGCTGCCAGTAGAACGCGAGCGGCTGAACAGGCAGCGCGCTTGTTTCCGCGGGGTCAAAGTTGCGGATAAGCGGTCGCGCGTGGCGTCCGGAGAGATCCGTGTATCCATCCGGGTCGTACTCGAACTGCTCGGCGCGCATGCGAATAGACATCCCCTTGCACGCGCCGATTGACACAAACGCGAAGAGGACGTTCCCCTTGAGCGCAATGGGGATCGCCACATGAGGCCCTTGGTACCCGTTCATCGACCATGCGACTGTGTGCTCCACCAGGTCCAGCAAGCATCCAATCACCATGCCCGTGCCCGGCTCGCTCGAGATGCGGTACTCCTGACGGCCCTTCGGGGAGAGAATGTCTGTGCCATTGAAGCCAAAGCTGGCAGCGTCGCTGCCGACGTGTTGACTCGGGACCTCCTTGTGTTGCAACGTACCCCAGCCGACAGAGAACTGCGACGGCACGTGCTCGGGCAGCACAACCTCGTAGTAGCACCGCGTGTTGGCTGGCGCGCTGATCCCACTCACCACCTTGCCGACCTTGAGCACATCGTTCTCGTAGTCGCCAAAGACACACTCGGTCAGCACAGGCCCGTCGCTCACGAGCTCGTTGCCAGACGAGCACTCGACCGCCTTGGGCAGCGCGGTGTCGTTTGACAGCGACTGCCATATGGCCACGAGGCACTTGAGCGGGTCGAGCGAGCGGTTCTCCAAGCTGGATTGAATGAGAGGCGGTGAGGCGAGCACGAGCTCCATCAGAGCGGAGCTGTCGCGACTGGCTTCGACGAACGCAGAGGGACACGTGACGCTGCTGTTGAGCTGCGCGACGAGAAGCGCCAGCAGCTGCCGCAGTACCGTCGGGGCGACGACATCCCGGTTGTGCCGCAGGAACATCGTGATGTTTGTCACGATCTGATGGCGGCAGTAGTCGCCACAGCGGTGCGCCGCGGAGACCACGGCGTGCAGCGCGTCCCACAGAAGCGCCTGCGGCGCAATGTCCAGCACGTCACTCCGGAGCAGAAAGCTCTCGGTAAGCAGGCGGGACAGCGTCGCCGCCTCCCACGCCTTCACCTTGGGAGCAAAAATGAGATTCGCGGCGTCGGCGACCAGCTGCAGCAGCTGCGGGACGCCAATGGCGTTGCCCACGAGCTGGCGGGTGAGCGGGTGGTCGTTGAGCAGCAGCGGGCTCTCCAGCTCGTGCCAGGCAATGTAGGAGTGGCTGCAGAGCACCAAGTACAGGTGGTGCGAGAGGAGGACAATCAGGCGATGCATCACCTCAGGTGGGTCGCGATGACGCGGCGGCGTGAGGACCGCGTCCGTGCACGACGGGAGCGGCTCCACGTGGCGCTGGCGGGTTGTGGCGGCGACGAGTGATATGTGCTGGCGTAGCTTGGCGTGGAAGGGCACAGACTGCTCATCGCCCTTCTTGTACATGCCATCCATGCGCGTGCCATCGTAGTCCAGGGACCCGCGAAGCAGAAGTATCTGGTTATCGGGCTCGCCAGTGTCCTTCTCGGCGAAGGCGCGTATCGCAGCCTGCGCTTGCTCAAAATGATTCTCAGCTTCCTGCGGAATGTCGTGCAACACCTCGTGCGCCACAGCCAATGGGACAGCGTAGATCGTGACCGTACGCTCAAGCCGGTGGTGTTGGTACACAGCGTGGAGCGTCGTCGTCGGCGTCGCATTTTGCATCGGTGAGAGCACATCCTCGTCACCGCTGGCAGGGAAGTTGAACAAGGCTTCGCCGCTCCAACCGTTCGTGAGCTTCAGGCGGAAAGAGACACTGCGGCCCTCGGCCACCGTGACGCTGCCCTCCCACGACCCTTCCAGCGTCAACACCTCCGGCGTCGTGACCTCAACAGGGGCTGCGACACGCGCACTGTGCTCTAGTAGGCTACAGGGGATGCTGTTGGGCAGCAAGTGCCACGGACGGCCTGCGCATTGCTTGACTGGCACGCATTGCCTGAAACTACATTCGACTTCCTCGCCGTCGGGGATGCGGCACAGGGAGAGCATGTCGCCACGTCGCTCCTTGATTCGGTACACGACATTACCCGCAGTGGCCCCAGCACCACCACCACCACCACCACCACGGTCGTCCGCCGCTACTGCTGCTGCGGCGTGGCCCGACTGACCGGTACCACCTCCATCGGCGCTGAGTATGTGCACGAGCATGTCAGGTCGGTAGCGACGGCGACGCTCCTCGCTGCCTAGCGTGGGCACGAACGTGAGCGCCTCTAGTCCAGCATTGCCGCCACCCTGAGGGCCGTTTGTCTCGCCATCGGCGTTGGTATTGTTGTTGTTGTTGTTGCGGTTTGCCGTGCCGATGGGAGTGGTGATGGCCAGGACGAGTGCACTGCTGCTGCTGCCGCTGTAGCTGCCGATGGCAGTCCTCCACACTTCGGAGCCCCCGTACGAGGCCCATCCCGCGGTCAGTGCGACTGTGTTGCGGATGTCCGTCAGAAAGTCTGTGGCGGCGTCTTTTGTGATGTTCACCGAGGCGAGTCCCTTTAGAATACCGATGATGTCACTGCCGAGGCTCGTGACCAGTGGTGACAGCACGTCGCTCTCGCACAGGCAGGACAATATGAGAAGGTAGCGCGAGAGAACAAAGCAGCTCTTCATCGTGGGCCACACTGTCCGCGTCAGGCCAGATCGTACAAGCGAGTCCACGGCGAGCGCCCCATTCTCATTCACGAGGAAGCAGTGCGACGGGACAATGACTGATTCGCCCGTCTCAAGAACCGTCAGATGCACCGTTGCGTCCTCCCAGCTCTCCAGTCGTGCCTGCGTCATGCGATTGCTGACGAACGTGTAGCCAAGCGTCCAGCGGCTGCGGTCCTGCCGGAACGCCACACCGCGCTTGTCCGACGACCCGAGGAGCTCCGACAGCGGGGTGAGAGGGAGGCGGCAGTTCTCCTTTGACGCGACGACGCATTCACCACTGCTGGTGACAGCACGCACCACGTAGCCCTTGACATCCTCGACGACGGCCACGACGGTGGCCGGGCCCTCGGAGAAGAGCGTCGCCTTTGTGTTGGGGCGGCCAAAGGCAACGAAGCAGGCAAGCGGTGCTGTGCCCGTCCCCACGGCGCGGCGTGCTTGCACACGGCACGTGCCGAGCACAATCCAGTTGCGGAACACCGTCACGGTGCCGCGGCTCAGGTTGACCTCGAAGGAGATCGTGTCGCCACTTTGGAACCCGTACGGGCTGCGGCTCTCGCGATGCATCGCCGTGTGCATTGTGGGGTCATTTGAAAAACAGACCTTCTCCGACGACAGGTTGTGACACCAGGCGCGCATGTTCTTGCGGGTGAGCGGCAGCACTTCATCTGCGACGCCCACGCCGACGAACGTCGGGCAGTCAAGGCTCAGAGGCTCACCGTCGGTGCTTTCAATGGTGATGGAGAACTGCGTCCGCGAGGTCCGCGTGAGGCCCCAGATCACCAACGCGTTCTCATCCATGGCCTGTGCGGAGGTCCACATCGTGTCCTCCTCGAGACGGCACGCCGCGCTGCGCAGGTACACGCACGGAGACGTCGAGACGACAATGCGCGTCTCCAGCGCAAACTCACGCGGTGCCCGGCACGAGTGCACCATGCTGCCGTCGCCCATCTGCGTGAACGTGTGCTTGGAGTGCACGAAGAGGCTGTAGCACGACTTGCACAGCGCGTAGTCAGCGCACACGTTGCACTTGTACCACGTCTCGGTCAGCTTGCACTCGTGATGCAGCGCGTAGCAGCCGTCGCAAAAGCGGCGGGGCTTCAGGTCAATGATCGAGTAGATGGGCTTCGGCACGGCGAGCCGCACCGTGGGCTCCTCCTCGTTGCCAGGCAACAGCACCGCCACGGCATCGGTGTTGAACATATGCACAAACGGGTACAGTGGTCCGGCGGGGAGGTTGTCGTAGATGAGGCCAAGCGGTGTCTCCGCGCCGCCGACGGGCTTGCGGAAGGCCGACATTGTGCGCGCCGCGCGGTCGATTTCGAGGCGGATGACATCGCCGCTGACAATGATGCAGCGCGGCTCGACCACCACTGGAAACGTCGCGGATGGGAGCAGGTGCCGCAAACGCCACGGGGTGTCCTCCATGTCGTGGATGGCCCACACGTTGATGGTGTTGTTGCAGAGATCTTTGCCGGCCCACGTCAGGGCACTCGTGCATACACCAAAGTAGTAGCCGCCACCGAGAATCTGGCCGCTGCTGCCGCGCATCAGCTGGCAGCGGATGCTGAAGTGGCCCGTCGCCGGGATCGCGGGCTCGGCAATGGCAATGTATGGCGCGGTCATGTTCTTGTTTTCGCTGGGAACCGTCGCGAGCTGGTAGCGTGACTGTCGCGAGAAACAGAACCCCGGGTGCGACAGCGCAGGCGAGAACACATAGGAGCGCTCAAACGAGGGCGGCTCAAGCACAGCGCGGCCAACCGCCTTGGTGCGGCTGATCTCATCACGCACCGCCTTGAAGCTGTTCACACGCACGCCGTGGAAGAGAAACGCCCAGTGCTCCTTCTCGTCGTCCATGACGCGCTGACGCCCCTCTCCTTCGAGAAAACAGAGGGCCTGCGTGGTGATCAGGGGGACCGCGATTTGGCGCGCGGCCGACACCAACTTACTCACGCACATGCGCAGGCCGTGCAGAGAGGCGTTGCTGCTGTTCACGTCGGGGGCGATCGAGCATGTGATCTTGAGGTGCGACGAGCGGCGCATGTTGTGCAGGTACTCAAAGTGCGCCTCGCCATCGAGGTTGTACTTGCACTCGAGCCCAACCAGGCGTGTCACCTTGATCTCCGTCCCGGCCTCCATGAGCGAGCTCGGCAAGCGCAGCAGGCGCGGATCTGGCAGGCTGTTGAAGACCATCAGCGAGACACGCGGGAAGGAGCTGCGGTCCATTTCCTCGCACAGCCGGCGCGCGACGAGCGCCTCAAACGGCTCCAGTGTGAGCATGCACCTTAATACGTCCACGGACACGGAGCTGAGAAGCGTGGCGGCCGTCAGTGGAGCGGTCATCTCGCCGTCGATGAGGTGCGCCTCAGCGTCGTCGTTGTAGAGCTGTGCGAACGGGACAATATCGACGTCGTTGGGGACATCAGAAAAGAGGCGCGTCAGATACTCGTTTTCGCGGTAGAAATCGACCGTGCCGCGATCGCGGTCCACCACCACGCACACCACATCCGAGTGACCAAAGGTGCGCTGGAAGTTGTTCGGCTTCACCGTCGGGTTTGTGGCGTAGGCGAGCTGTGGTGAAATGTCGTGCAGCGCCCACACCACGGGTGGCTTCACGGACTTCCAGCTCTGCGAGTTGCTGCTCGGCGAGAGTGGTGTCAGACCAGCGACCGCGACGCCAATGAAGTATCCGCCCTTGAGCGAGTGGCCCTTGTGCATGTTGCTACGGGTGATGCGGACGGAGAACGACACCGTGCCTGTGCGCGGCAGCGGCGCACCAATGACAGCGCTGCGCTGCGACTCGGGCAGCATCGTTGCCGTCTTGGAGCTCGTGATGGACATGAAGCGTGTATCACAGTCTGTCCAGCGCGGCACGAACGGCACCATCGCCGTCGACTCCGTCTCGCTGTGCGTCGCCATCGCGTAGTTGAACAGCACGTCGACAAGGTGCTGCGCGGCAGACTCCTTGACGGTCTGCACGCACTGGACCACCTCGGCGAGCAGGGACAGCGTGGCCACCTGAATCGAGTGCAACGGCAACAGCATGAGCAGCGACACGGTCTCGAACAGGCGGTCGCTCTCGTTCTGCGTGAAGGCTGACAGGACGCGTGGGCTACCACTGACAAGTCGCCGGATTGTCGCGATGAACAGCACCACCATGTGCTCTGCCGCCGAGAAGGCGATGACTTGGTTGACCTCGCCGTATCGCGGCGTCGCCGATGCCGCTGTCGCTGCTGAGGCGGTGGTGCTATTGACCTCCATGAGCGACGCGGTCACCTTCTGTACGGCGTCGCAGACCGCCACGCAGCAGTAGTGCCGCAGTGAGCCCTTTGCGGCACCGTCACGACGCATCTCGTGTGCCAGGCACACACGCGAGGTCACGCAGTGCAGCGTGACGCCGGCCATGGCAGACACCATGTACTGTGTCGGGCCGCGGTGCGTGTTCAGCGCCGCGTGCAGACACCGGCCGTCAAACGCGAATGGGGCGGTGCCAAAGTTGACAATAACCTGCGATGCCTGACCGAGCCGCACAGCGGGCAGCACCATCTTCGCCTTCTTGGGAGCGGCGCCCATGAAAATGAGTCGCCCATTGAGGGTCAGCAGCACCTGGCCAGACACGGGCAGCAGGCCACACCCGACCACATCGCCCTGGTGGAACGGCGGCAGAGCGGCGTCATGGGTGTCACCGCCATCGCCGTAAAAGATGGTGAGATCTTTTTGGCGCGCATTCAGGGAAAGACCAATGGCCGTCTCCGTCGGCGCAGACTGCAGACGAACCTCAAAGTAAAACAAGCATGGCAGTCCATCTCGCCATGTCAGCGGCCACTCCTTGTCTGCGCAAATGACAACCGCTTTCGGACTGCTCTTCTTCATGACCGTGCCCTCCGTCGAGGAGGAGGTCTGCACCTGCGGGATCACCACAGAGAAGCCATTCGGATACGGCCGGCTCAGCGACGAGAGATCCATCGCCGCCAGCGGGTTGCTCGTGTCTCCAGCGTCGACGTGCGACAGACTCGCCGAGGCGGCGGTCGCTGCTGAGCCGGTTGAGTAGTCAATGAGGTGATCGGTGAGAGCGGCAAGCGGCCGTCCCAGTTGGCGCAGGATGCTGTCTTCATTGGATAGGTTCTTCGCGAAGAGGTCGCAATCATCGAGCTCCCAGGGGTAGCAGAGCAACGCGAAGAGAGACAGGATGCGCCGGCCCACCGGTGCTGGCTCCAGCAGAGGCACCGGCGCGGCGGCGGGCGAGCGAAACGGCTGCACCGGCACCCTAACAGCCTGTTGTTGTTGTTGTTGCTGCTGCTGCTGCCAGTCGAGCAGCGTTCGCTGACACTTCGCGAGCAGCGAGTGGTACGTCGCGCGGAGCCGCTGCTCCAATTCGTAGCCCGCGCCGCTGAGGTTGTCCACGTTCTGCAGCGGGAAGGCGTGATCGCACAGAAGGACGAGGGTGTCCACGACGGGGCCGACCGTGATCTCCGCGGCGTCGACGAACGGGATCGACACCAGCTTGAGCAACAGCTGCAACGCTTCAATGTAATGCAGGGCTGACAGCGTGCGCGACACAAGCACCTCCTCCAGCTCGGTCGCAGTGATGCCGTTGGCGAGCAGCGTGTGAACTTGCTCAAGTGTATCGGCGTAGTGCACCGTGGCGCGGCGGCTCGTGACGGAGGCACTGATGCGGCCCTCCGAAATCGAGCGTGACTCGTTCATGGAGACCTCCATGCGGCGCTCCGATAAGGACGTGCGCCGAAATGTTTCGCTCGCGCCGTCGGCGTTGTAGTAGACGGACTGCGTCATCCACGTCGCGAGGTCGGTGAGGTGCCGCGTTGTGTGGTCGCGTGTGACGCCTTGCAGTTTGCTGCCCCAGTCGCCGCTGAACCAGAGGTGCTTGAGTTCTTCCGCGGCTTGTTGCGCGTTGGCGCCGCTGGTGACCAGTAGACATAACAGCGCACGCACGGCAGGCCGCATCGACAACAGGATACTGCCGCGCATCAGGCTGAAGGCGTAGTCGACAAGCAGCTTGCCCTCGCCCGTGTCAGCGAGGATATCCTCGGCAATGGGAAGACGCTCTGTGCGTCCTGGTAGGTCGATGTTGTGCGCCTTGAGCGTGCGCGAGCTCAGTCCGCCACGCATCATCGCCGGCACGTAGATCTCTCGCGCGCGATCGACGGGCTCCACGGCAGGGGAGGCTGGGGGCAGCAGTTGTGGAGGTGGCAGCGTCGACGACGCGCCACTCTGCACTAGGGACTCCGCAGATGTCAACAGAACCGCCACGACGGTCTCGCGCAGAAGTGCACGGGCCTGACGCGGCACTGTCAGGTCAAAGTTGGCGATAACGGAGAAGCTCGTTGGTCCTTTACCGAAGAGAACCATCTCATCGCCGTCAATCGCCGTGAAGCCATCGCCGGCCGCCATATCGAAGCGTCGGGAGTCACCCTCGTGGAGGGGCACATGGGCAGCCGTCATTGGGCCAGACGAGACCGACTTGAGAAGCGAGACGGTTGACGCACCGCGGTAGTCGAGCTCCACACGCCACGCCGCATCTGTACGATCGCTCACAGGCACCACCTCGACCATCTCGCGGAACGAAAAGCGCACGTGCTGGTACACGTCTGCTTCGGTGCTGGGGTCGCAGTGAGCGGCGTCGCCGCGCCCGGACAGTGGTGTGGCATCCGTCGTGATCGCAGACGGGAAGCGCTCGTACACGAGTTGCAGCAGCTCCAAGAGGCGCTCCTGGATGACGTGGTTGGCGCCAATCGCACCTGGGCAAGTCTGGCGCACGACGAGCAGAAGTGGAATGACACCGTTTGTCATCATCGCCTGAATGACCTGCGCGTCGCACGCCGCAGTGGTAGCAAGCGAAGGACCAGAATGCGCCGTTACGTCCACCAGCACCCGCGTCGCGCAGTCGAGGCGTTGCAGTAGCAGGTCAGTGATGATTGTCTGGCGGCCAGCGTCGTGCAGCGCCGTGACAACAGCCGCCAAGACGTAGAAGAGATTCCGGGTGCCGCACGCGAACGTAGAGCGGTCGCCGAGGGTTGGGGAAGGCTCAGTTGTCGCAGCCATCGCCACAGTAGGAGAAGGTAGAGATGACTGGGCAGCAGCGGCTGCGACGGCGGCCTTGTGTTCCACCTCCAGCAGCTTCTCCACCAGGCTGATCATCTTGTCCGGTTCTTGTTCGGCGACAAAGCGCATGATCGAGCTGACGTTCTGTCGTGACACGCAGCTCGCCAAGAGACGCTGCTGAGACGGCTCATCGATGCGGAAAAGGGCCGTGACAAGGTCGCGCACGGAGACGCACTTGAGGGTCGTCGCGGTCAAGAGCGCCTCCGCGGAACGGCGCAGGACGGGCGCATCACGCCACTGCTCACAGTATTTTTGTGCGCACGCCGTGAGCGAGCTCGCGACAGCCACGACGTCCTGGTGTGGCAGCGCGCGAACGTGGACGGTGGCCTGCGCTACCAGGGCCGCCTGACGGTACAGGGCCTCCGCGCATGCCGCGCTGGGCACAGCATCGATGAGGCGCACCACTTCGGCCAAGCTGCCCACTGTCGGTGCTGCACGACAACTCTCGGGCAGCTCCAGAATGGGTGCCCAGCTGTACATTTGCAGGTAAAGCGCCCGCAAGAAGCCGCCGATGGTGCCGAGCTGCTGCAGCTCATCTTCCTCCGCCTCACCATCGGGCAGTGGAAGCGGACGTGCGTCGCCCGCTGCGGTGTGGCTGTGCAGGCTCCGGGTGGCACGCGTGAGTTCCAGCTGACGAGCCGATGGCACGTGGAGGCCAACGAACGTGGCGGTGTTCAAGGGGTGCTGCAGGACGTAGTAGCCACTCTCGTCCGGCAGCAGCGTCGTGCACGTGTCTCTGCCAACGCCTGGACAGTGATAGACCTCCTGGAGAACACCAGTGGAGCGCAGAACCTGCATCACGAGACCCTCATCGCTCATGGACTTTGGGGGCCACATAAAGTAGACGTGCTGGTCGCTCACCACAACCCGGCTCTTGAGCAGCTTCGCTTCCTCGACGCGCACCATGCACGGCCGATGTTTCGCCTTGTGCGGGTGCTCACCGACGCTCTCTGCAGTGGCGCGGACCGGGACGGGTAGGCTCATGTCCCACTGGACGCGGCTGAACGGCAGCGAGCAGCATCGTCGCGACGCGGTCTCCTTCACCCACGGGCCGGTGCCTTCATCGAGTGGCAGGTTCAGCACCACACACGTGTCGGACGGCGACTTGCCCACGCCCGATGCCGCTGCGCCCGTGGCCGCCGCGGCCACCGTGCTCGCGCCCATGTGGGTCGCAGCCATAGCGGAGGTGTTGGCACCCGCAGCCGTGGATGAGGCGCCTGCTGCGGCGAGTGGGGAGAAGTTCCGCACGGAGAACTCTTGGCTGCTCGTGCTCGCCCCGACCCCACTGCGTGACGTCACGGATGCCCCAGCCGCTGTCCGGATGCGGCGGGTGCCACCAACGAGCGCCTGGCTCCCCTCCTGGGGCTGGCAACCGCGAAGGCAGACCGACAGCGAGCTGACGTGGCCGTGGCAGTCCCCAGAAAAGCACTCGACGGACTGCACTCGCAGCGGCCGGCGGCGCACCGTGTGGGCGCCTTTGAGACTTAGCGAGTGGCCGTTCACCGTCAGGGACGGCACGTACTCCCGCCACTGCACGACCACCCTGTTCCACTTGCGCAGCTGCGGCAACGCCACGTAGCTGCGCACGGACCCATCCGCGATGGTGAGGATGTTGTCGCTCACGGTCAGAACAAACGTCGTGACGTCGGTCTGGATCGACAAGAAGGTGCCGTCGAAGTCGTAGCCCAGCAGACTGGAGGTGACCAGCACGGCCCCTGCAGGGGCGTCCTTCAGTTGTCGTGACACCAGGAACGGCGCCGCATCGCGGTTGTACAGGAACAAGGAGCTGCGACTGGCGCTGGGCAGCACGGGAGCGGGCATGGTGAGCAGAACGCTGCCCTTGTAGTCCAGAGGAATCCGCATGTTGTCCGTGACAAGTTGGGCGTGCTGTGAGAGCGTCGCAGCGTTGTAGATGGTGTGCACCGTGCCGTGCTCGTTGGTCAGAATCAGAAATTGGTTGTCGCTCGAGTACAGTGAGCACCAGGGCGCCGCGGCCGTGGGCGTGCTGCTGGGATTGGTCTGGAATTCGCAGACACCGGACGCCGATGGCTTTGCCGAGCCCAGTGAAAAGGTCGAAACGCCTGTCGAGGTGACAACGGCCAGTTGTTTGCGATCAGGACTCACGCAAATGTGCTCAGCACGCGTGCGCGAGTGAATGGGAAGGTCCACCGCGACAGGGGGAGCCTCGCGACCGTGAAATGGGGAAAGACGCAGCGCATCCACATACTGGTCACGGGCTGTTTGCACGGCGATCTCGAGCAACCGTGCTGCACGGGGGAGCGGCGCGGAGGCGCCGTGGAGAACGACGAGGTCTTCAAGCAGCCGCACGTAGCGCAGCGTCTCGGGCAGCGAGTGGCGCGCGCAGACCACGGCTCCGACGAGCTCCGCCTGATAAATCGTGTTGTTGTCCGGCGCGGCCGCCGAACCGGTCACCGCGCAGGCGGTCGTGGCACCCGCCAGCTCTCGTGCAGACGTCGCTGCGGAGGCCAACACCTCGAGAGCACATTCGACAGCGTGGCTTGGGAGCGTGCTCGCGGCCGTCGGGGTTTCCAGAACGCGCTCCAGCAGCACGTCAATGCTGCGGCGGCGCTGCGCTGCCACGTCGACGAGGGCGAGTGAAAGTGCGAGCGCATCACCGCTCAAGGACGGGTGGGGCTCCGCAGTGGACAGCAGAATCTGTGTTGGATCCGCGCCCAGCTGCAGCCAGCCGCTCTCGTTTGTCAGCTCGTCGAACGAGTCGTTCTCGCCGTCCGCGTAGGCGTCCACTTGCACATCCATGGCAGACACGGAGGACGATCGCGTGGTGGTGCTGCTGATATTTGTCGCGTTGTCGACGTCGGCGTTCTTGTCCTGCACGGCGCAGCACGCCTCTTGTGCGAGCTGCTCCAGCATGTTCAGAAACGACGGCGTCACGTTGCGTGGATTTTGGAACACCGCAGCAATGCCATGCACGTACGACGCCACGGCGTCCGAGTTGGTCAGCATGTCCGTGTCAAAGTCTGGCGTCGCTGAGAGTGGCTTGGCGCTGTGCCGCATGGACTGCTCCTTTTCGCGCTGGACGTACGCCAGGTACTCGCTCGTGTACAGCTCCTCAAGCGACAGCTCTCGCCACTCCCGAAAGATGGTCTCATTGTCCGCACCTTGGGGTTGCTCGACGTGTATGCTGCCGTCTGCGAAGGGTGGCAGATCCTTGCAACGCGTAGCCAGCGTGGCCGGCCGTGACGCAGCCTGCCGGTGCGCCTGAGAGACGGCGGCATCCTCCTCCGCAAGGAGATGCACCGGGCTACCAATAATTGGTTTGATGTTCATTCGGCTGTTGTTTGCCTGTTTGTTTTTGACCCACCAGCCACAACAACTAAGAGAGAGAGAGAGCAGAAAACGAGCTTCGATAAAAATGTGCGCGTGTACGTATACGTGTGACGGTGGAGTGAGTTCTGGCACAATATATATTTTGCAACCAAGCGACTCTCTTTACGTTTCTCTCTGTCTGTGTGTGTGTCCTTTCTCACGTCAGTATACAGTGCAGGTTATGAGATAGAACACTAAAAGAGAGTCTCGACAAGGAGGGGGGATGGAGTCTGCGACTGCGGCCACGCACGACAATCTGACAGTTGTCGAAATGGAGCAATTTCTGTCCACGCGCACGACACGACCAAGAAGAGGTGAAAAAAAAAAGGAAAGAAGGAGGGGGCGAGGGAGAGGCGTACCGAAGTGGAGAGCAATCGTTATGGCACTTGCCGCACCTATGGTGGTTTTGTAACAATGACAGATGATGATGACAAACGAAGGAAGAAAGATAAGTGGAGGAAAAAAGACTCTTGCCAAGTGCCCGAAATAAAAAAGGGAAAAAAGGGTAAAATACGGCGGGCGAGGGTATGAAAGTGCAGAGGTCAGTTCAAAGACTGCAACAAAGTGTGAAGCACCACTTAAAGTCCGCGCGTATGTAGGAAGGAGAGAGAGAGACAGACGGATATTTTTCTTCAAAGGTTTCAATAGAGTTCACGGGCTACAGAAATAAAAGACACGAAAGTGTACGTGTGTGATGAGGGGATAGGGGAGGAGGAGGGGTTTCGACTATGTCAAAGAAATGTTGAACTACTGTGATACGGTAGATTGACAAAGGAAGGCCACAACGCGTTGAAGAGAGTTAAAAAAAAACACCAACGCAGTGCGCGGTATGAGTCAGACACAGGAACAGAGAGAGAGAGAGGGAGGATGTGAAGTTACGACGGTGCGAGGACGGTGAACGCACAGATACATCAAAAACAGACGTCCGCATGGTGAATGAAAGCCGCGCTGCAGTTCGAGAAAGGGCTCTGTGACATCAGTCAGTTGGGTTTGGTGCTCAAAGAGAAACATATTCCACATCGCAGCTGAAGTGCATTTCTTTTTTTTTTTCTGCAGATGCAACTTCGCATGCCGAGGCGCGGTGCCAAATGCGATTTCACGAGTGCATAGCAATAACAAAAGGAGGGAAAGCAAAAACAAAGCCACGATAGCCAATACGTGCAATGACAACAAGAAAAAAAACAAGAAAGTACGCAACCGAGCCGGCAAGGTGGCGCGAAATAATCCACGATACGCAAAGACACGATGCGTACACCGTTGCCTCTCCTTCCCCACGAGTTGCTACAGTTCGTGATAGACAAAGCCATCATCGTTGTCGGCGATAGTGTCCAGCGGGGCCTGATCTGTCCGGGTGGTGCGCCAGACGGTGGTGGCGCCAGCCCCTGACCTGTGCTCCCATTCCTTCTTGACTTGCTGAAAGGGCCGCTCACCTTCCACCACCTCGACGTCAGAGTCCGTCTCGCTGTCCCCGGCTGCGAGCCTACCCGTCACGAGACCGATGCGGTTTCGAGGACCCGAGGACGTCGCCTTCTCCGCCTCACGCGGCCGTTGACGCTTGCGGGACGCCTTTTGGTACTCCATCTCCCAGTTCGCCACCACGCGGGCAAGGAGGTTCAGCTGGTACGGCAGCGCGCTCACGGACTGGGAGGTGAGGCTCTCCAAGGCAAGCGACATGGTGCCTCGCAGCACGCGCGATCCATGCAGAGACTCGTTGAGGTGTTCCTGCTTGATGCTGGTGATGTCGCCCACCGGCGCCTCCTTCACGACGGGTCCGTCGCCGTCATCGTCTTTGGCCATCTTCTTGATCCCGGCGGCGGAGGTCAGTGCGGCAGCATTGGCTGGTGTCCCGTCAGGCGATGGGTCGAACTCGATGATGCGACAGGAGTAGCCCTGATCAACCAGGAAGGCGGCACGATGAGCGGCGTACTCCACCTCGAGGGTGTCGGTACTGATGATTGAATAGAACCACGCCTCGATCGTCTTCCCGTTCGAGGCCTTCTCCTTGGGGCGGAGAATGCGGCCAAGGCGCTGTGCCTCCTGTCGGCGGCTGCCGCCGTGACTGGAAACCTGGATGACGACGTTGGCACTCGGCAGGTTCACGCTCACGTCGCCCACGCGCGACACGCAAATGACGTTGACCTTTGTCGTGCTCTGGAAATCGGAGAAGACCATGAGTCGGTCGCGATGCTGTGTTTTGCCGTAGATGACGGGGGCGTTCAGTAGACGTCCGTACTCCTCCAAGAGCATGATGTGGTCGCAGAAGACGAGAATCTTCGAGCCGCTTCGGCGGTGGTGGTGCACGAGCTCCTGCACGCAAAGCATTTTGAGTGGATTCGCGGCCGCCAGGAGGACCAGGACTGGCGCGGAGTGATGCGGTCGGCTCGCGGAGAGCCGCGTTGGCGCGCTGCTTGTCTGAGAGTGCACGATTTGCATGCGTCGCTCCAGGTACTCGAGGCCAAACTCCTTCGACATGGGACAGTGAATTTCGATGCAGTTCACCTTGGCGAGAAAGCCCTGACTCACCAGGCTCTCCATCGAGACGTCGTACAGCTTGGGGCCGACGAGGTGAAAAAGGTTAAGAATGCGGCTGTCCTCGCGGACGTAGGTGGCCGTCAGTCCGATGGTGCTCTTCGCGTTCAGGAACCCGAGGCTCTCGCTGAACGCCTCCGCTGGGATCATGTGCACCTCATCCAAGATGAGCAAGCCGTAGGAGGCGAAGAGGAACTCCTTCGGGTTTGACTTTTTACGCTGCACACCAGAAGTGGTGTAGGTCGTCACCTGCGGCGCCACTGCCGACGTCGTCGCTGTGACGTGCATGCGCGACATCAACCGGTGTGCGGACACAAGCATGCTGTAGGTCGTCAGGACGACATCAGTGTCGTCCGTAATCTCGTCCTTCTGTTTCCCTGTGAGACAGGCAATGCGAGCGGCACCTGACTTGACCTGTTGGGCTTTCCTGTGGTGCCCATCCACGTCGGTGGCCGGTGGTGGCTCCAGCGTGGCGTACTCCATAATCTGCGAGCGCCACTGCTCCACGCTGACACTACCAGCGCACACGACCAGAGTTGGTTTTTTGACCTTCGCCATCAGCATGATGCCCACAAGGGTTTTGCCGGCGCCGCATGGCAGGAGCAGACAACCGCTGTGCAAAACGCCCTTGTTGGCCGCGGCCTCCACCGCCTCCACTTGGTACTGTCGTGGCCGCGTTTGCGAGCGCAGTGTGATGTACGCCGAGCGCGTGGAGGGGTCATGCTCGTAGTCATACTGTTGCTGTGTCGGAAGGCCAAGCAGCACGCAGCGCTCCGCCACAACGCGTGCCATGGCCCGGTTCTGGAGCTTGAAGTACGGCAGCAATTCGACGCCGTCCTCCCACGCGAAGTTCTTGAACTGCACCTCGACGGGCTCGGCTGCCACGGCACGAATGACGCTGTCTGCGAGGAGCAGCGTGGCGGTGTCGGAGTCGGCGCACTGAACGATTGTCGTGTCGTTGTTCTCAACAAGGATGCGAGCCTTGTTGTAGCGGCCCATGCAGACCGTGATGAAGCGGGAGATGGACGGCAGCCGCACGGGCGCCTCTGTCCCAGCCCGAGCGCCAGCCCCTGGGGTTGGCGCGCCGTCTTCCTCGACGAGGTTGTACGACCAGCGCTTGATGAATGCGATGGCCGTGGAGGCCTCCACGCCGTTTGACACCGCCACACCGAGTGAGAACGGTGTCAGGCGATACTCGTGCATGAGCGCTGGGCGGGAGATGGGCTCAGCCAAGGACGCCAGGGTGGCGTGAATGGCAGCATACTGCGGACGAAATGACTCGGCAAAGATGCTGATAAACGCGTGTGTCGCGGTGTGGTCTTCGAGAAACAGGCATGGCCCCCAGCCGCCCTCCTCCGCGACATCGGACGCAAGCAACTCAGCCATCACAGGGAGACCTGGTTTGTCGTTTCAAACCGAGACGGATGAACGTGAAGGTACTCAGGCGGCAAAAATAGAGAGAGGCGAGAGGAAACTTCACGACAACAGCAACGGCGTGCGGAGAAATCGAAGTGGCGTCTTTCAACAAGGAAAAGGATTGTGAAAAAGTGAAATCTGCTCAGGGTGAAAGAGGAAGCGAGTGTGCGCGTCTGTGTGCGTGTGTGTGTGTGTGTGGATGAAATGTGGGCTCAAGTGCTGAGTAGGACGCAGCCACAACAGCGGGAGCAGCGAGTCATTTTGTCAGTGAAAACATACACATAGGTGAGACTGGGAGTGTTTCCACTCGGACTCTCACGCACATGGATCTGTGGATGGTCTAGGTATCGTCACGAAATGCGACAATCTGACTGGAGCGTGAGAGCTTGAAAAGACACAGAGATCATCCGACACTCTGGGCATACAAGAAATGCTGAAAATGTTTGAGATCCCCCCAAAAACAACAACAACGGTAATGACTCAGTGCAGTGTACATGTGGAAGAACACACACAAAAACAACAACAACAAGGAATGGAATTCAACCGCGACGGCACTGTGTTTTCTTTTTCAGAGTCACTGGTGCCGCAGCTTCTGACGAGAAGCAGTAGAGATGGAAAAAAAGGAAAGACTAGATTGAAAGGATGCATTCATGTTCTGCTTGTCAACAGATTTTTTGTTTGTTTTTCTCTCTTGTGTGCTGACTGACGTCTACTGCCTAACCTGTGCGCGACTAATCCTTCTTGTTGAGGAAGCGCTTCTGGATCGTGTTGATCGAGCTGTGTGTTAGGCGGGACACGAGTCCGGCCACGGTGAACACGCCGCCAATGATGGCGCAAACGTATGTGAGAAAATGCGTGAACGACACACGCCCTGACGAATACTTGACAGCAATTGGCGACAGTTGGTGGTGAAAGACAACGGCCGGCATATAGGCGTGCGACGCATCCTTGTGACTGTGCGACGTGAACTGATAGGCCTGCGCTGTACTGAACGTACCGCGGTGCAGGGTGGGGACGACATCAAGGTAGTAGTGGTAGGTGATCTGACCTTGCTCCAGCTGCTCCGTCCCATCCAGAGCGCGCATCAACGGTGTCGCCCAGCGCCCGACCGCCTCATCGCCGAACGACAAATGACGAATCTTGTGCTGCACGCGAATTGGCTTTCCCTGCATCTTGGGCAGGAGATGATTCTTGCCATGGGCTGAGATGTGAAAGTTGCCGGGAACCTTGGACACCTTGATGTATCCCACAATGTGGCAACCTTCGGTCGGTGAAACAAACTCCTCGGGCGAGGCGCGACCGTCGCTGACCGCCACCCCCGATTCCGTGATTGGTGTTTTTTTCAAGTTGCGCATCGAGTTCATTTCGTGATTGTTTAAGATATCCAGCACGTCCACAGACAGCAACGCACATGGCAGATAGGGGAAGACGATATCCATCGACACACGCAGCTTCTTGCCAGCCTCCTGATCTGCCGCAACAATCATGTCGGACTGCACGCGTGGGAGCAAGTACGAGATGACCTCCCCAACGAAGAGCACAAGCATGATGGCAACGCAGACGATGGAGATGATAGCGCCGGATGTGGTTGCCTCCGTCAGGTCGCGCGGGATCCGGCGAAACAGATCCGCCTGCTGCCAGCTTTGTCGGAAGCGCATTGTGTGTGCAGACGACAGAGGAAACGGACGTCACTGCCTGACGGTGCGAATTGAAATGCACACAACAGTAAGCGTACGAAGCACAAAAGAAGGACACTCTCAAAGCGGCTGCGTGCGAGAGAGAAGCAGTCGGGAGAGGGAGGGAAGGGAGGGATGAGGTGAAATAAATGAAGAAAGGCGACAGAGAGAGAGAGAGAGAGAAAGAACTGGCACACACCGCTGCGGTGGTAGTCACTGACAACACGAAAACATGCAGCATGTTGCCACGGCTCACTTGCACAGTAGTCGTGAAAGTAGATGAAGACAGTGTCAATGAGCCCCGCAAAGAGTGGCGCACGTGTTGACTCTTTCTCCTTAACACTCCTCATGTTGAGAGCATCGGCACGATGAGCGAACGATACAACGGGCATTCACACGGGCGTGGGTGCGGCGAGAAAAGAGTAGGGGGAGCATGTGGCATAGCAACACTGTCGACCCTCTTGAAAGAAGGGGTGTGTGGCAGTTGTGTCCCGCGCGACTATTTTTTGTGTTGGGTATTTTTTATTAAAGGGAAATGAGGAAGAAAAGAAAAATGGTGTTGTAAGTGTTTGCGAAAGCGCGGGTGCGTGTGCACAGCCGTCTAGTCGCTTACTCCTCCGGGTGCCACGCACCGCGCACGCCCTTGCTGCCGCGGATACGGCCAGTGCGGCGCGCCGCGATCAGACCGACCTTCTGGCCG
>JASANR010001412.1:0-37618 GCA_030849635.1 Wallacemonas sp. MBr04 | reverse complement strand
GCACCAGCCACCCGGCCTATTTGGCACCGGTCAGTCCGGGCCCGCGTGTGCGTCAGCAGTAGCAGCCGCACACACGGGCGCGGGGACACAGGCACGCACGCATGAGGTTCTACAGTGCGTGCGTGCGTGCGTGCACACTGCGCAGCGGCAGCGGCACGCCGGCAGCACGACGGGGCTTAGTAGCGGTCACCGCCGCCACCGCGGCCTCCGTGGCCACCGCCGTGTGGTGGCGGGCCGCCGTTGCCGCCCTCACGCGGTGGTGGGGGTGGGCGGCTGCCGTTGTTGTTGTTGTTGTGAGGGGGGCGGTTGTCCGCGTGGTCGTCCTTGCTTGCGCCGCAGCCCATGGTGTAGACAGTGACGGTGGGGTGGAGTGTGGAGTGTGGAGTGTGGAGAGGGAACTGCTGTGCAGAGAGACGCAACGGCAACGTGGAGAACGTGGGGGGGAAGGGGACGTGGGTGTGAGGGAGGAAGGGGGGGAGATGGTAGAACAGCCAGCACCCAGGTAGCAGCCGGGACAACAGAGAGAGAGAGAGCAGAGACCGTGTGTGTGTAGAATGGCGCGAGAGGCTCAGTCCACACACACACACACACAGACACACACGCCTCGCACATACGCAGGTCCTCGCGTCGCACACACAAGCGCAGCGCCGCAGGCATGCGCACCAGGAGTCGTCTTGTCTTTGCGCGTCATGTCATTCAGTACAGTCGCGAGATTTCATGAGAGTGGGAAGGAAAAGAATGGAAACGGAAAAGAAGTGGAAAGTAGGGGGACAGAGCCAAACGAAAAAAAAGTAAAAAAGAAAAAAGAAAAAGCAATCCCACCAAACAGGCGCGCAGGGCGACGGGGTGCGGTCTCAGTACAGTCCGCACCATCGTCGTGCGTCGCACCGCCAGTCTCGCCGTGTGTGACGGCAGAGAGCAAACGGCGTGGGACGGTCAGCAGTAGGTGAGTGGGTGTAGGTGGGTGTGAGCGTCAGCACTTGCTGTCTGGCAAACGCGACAGCACACACACACACATGCGCGTGGCGGTGCGCCTGCGCACCTGCGGGTGGAAAGGGTGGAAAGGAAATTGGAAGAAAGTTGGGGGAGAAGGTGGAGGCCAGGCATCCGACACTTCAGGTTTGAACACGTTGGTTGGAAAGTGCATATAAATGATTTGCTTGTTAGTTTGCTTGTTGTTTGTTTGGTCTGCAAGGGGACTCTACAGGCTGAAAGCGAGGATGGTGCGCCGGTCAGTGGCAGCACCATCGTCTGCTTAGTAGCCACCGCCACGGCCACCGTGACCGCCGCGGCCTTCGTCGTAGCCGCCGCCACCGCGACCACCGCGACCCTCGTCGTAGCCGCCACGGCCACCGTGACCGCCGCGGCCTTCATCGTAGCCGCCGCCACCGCGACCGCCCTGTCCTCCTTGGCCTCCGTAGCCACCCTGGCCACCCTCAGGCGGCGGGGGTGGGTTACCACCTTGATTCTGAGGCGGGCGGTTACCGTTGTGGTTGCCCTTGTGGTCGTCCTTGCTTCCACCGCAGCCCATGTTGTTGAGGTTTGGCGGGGAGAGTGAAGAGGTTTTCGTTACAAAATGGGAGTGAAAAAGCTGAATGGTAAGCGAAAGGCCATCACGCAAGTCCCGTCAACGCCCACGGACCGTGAAGTGAAGAGTGGAGACGTGAGGATAGGAAAAGGCGGAGGAGGAGGAAGTCAGGGAGAAAGAGAAGCTCAGATAGGCATATGTATGTGTGTGCGTTGGCGCGGCGCGAGCGCATGTCCCTCTCTCAGAATGGAGGAAGTCGGTCATGGCAAATCCGCATGCGCGCCTGGCCAAGCAAGTGAGACGTCTGTCCACCGCGGTGTCACGCCAGTGATGAGCGACACACGTGTTTTGACTGGGGTGCAAGCGCACTCACTCTCTCGCGGAGCGGCTTCATGCGCACAGTGCCGCGCGATCGCTGTGTGTGGCATCCCAGCGCGACGTTCAGTTTTGTGATGTTGTTGTTGTTGCTTGTTGTTGCAGTATCTTTTTTTGTTGTTTCTTACGTCAAGTCGTCAATAATAATAGTAGTAATAATAGGAGACGAGGAAGGCCGTGGATGCACCACGGAAAGACACGGCGCCGCGGTGGCGGCACCCTGCCGGCTGTGTTGCCTTCATGGGGTCGCGCACAGCGTGGATTACTCCTCGCGCGCACGCTTGCGGCTGTCCTTGGCGTCTCCTGCTGATGCGGCGAACGCAGCCATGGGCAAGTAGCTGTCGTCCTTGACCAGGCCGAACGCAAGATCGTGAACGTGTTTGGTGACATCGTACGCTATCTTGGACGTGAGGCGCGAGTCGTGCTTGTAGTCGGGATGTGTCATAACAAACTGACGCAGATACTGAGCCGCAGTGGGGATCTTTCCCGCGGCACGCATCGACAGGAAGGTCAGGTACTGGTTCAGGAGGGGGGACTCCTTCTTCTCGTCTGCGAGGTAGCGGCGAACGAGGGGAATGAGACCATAGTAGCCGCCCTCCTTGCCGTTGATAATCTCATCCACTGACAGCTTCTCGTTCTCATCGTCGCTGCTGCTAATTTTGGCGGCGAAAATGTCCTTGCGCATGACGAACAGCTCACTCGCCGGGTTGATGCGGTGGGCCCGACCCATGTTCTCATCCACGACCGACATCTTTGTGTAGAACGCGGGCTTGTACTTTGTGATGGCCTTTGTGAGGAGAGCGATGAAGACGGAGAAGGCGGCGTTCTCAAACGGGGTCGGCTGAATCTCGAGTACGCGGAACTCAACGCGCCAGTCGATGCCGGAGCCATCCTCAATCGGGGGCGGCTTGAAACGCACCGTCTGCCAGTTGCTTGTCTGGATGTTCTCGAAGTGCGTGCTATGGGTGGTGTCGTCAATGTCAATCATCTGATCGTAGAGGACAAGTGGGTCTCGAATGAAGAGGTGGGAAACGTGCTTTGCCAGACGGCCGTCGACGCCGTTGGCGATGAGCACGTCGTAGTACGGCTCACTAATCTCAATCGCGGAGTCGTTGAACTCATCCAGGTTTTCGGTCTCGTCACTGATGAAGACAGAGATGGAGTCGTAGCGGGATTTGATGATCCGCGGCACTTCCTCACGCTTCCGGTCGTCGACAGAGGCTGCGATGGTGAGCCAGCGGACATCCGAGTCGCAAAGCAGGCCCTTCTGGAACGGCGTGGCCGAGCTCAGCGCAAGAAACACGGGGCACAGGCACGCCAGCTGGTCGTACACGTGGCGGGCCTCGTGGATGTTTTTGAGCTGCATCGTGACCTGCAGGCAGCAGTCGCCCATGCCGAACGCCATGCAGTCCATGTAGATGCAGGGGTGGCTCACCGACGGCACGGGGCACGGGCACGCGTCGTAGCGCTTCTTCACGTTCTCGCGCTGCTTGTCGGTGAAGTACTGGCCGTAGTAGTACAGCGTGGCTGGGGTGAAGAGGTGCGTCAGCGCGGCCGCCGCGGGGTACTGCCGCTCACGTGGGTCAATCGGGCTGTACGGGACGATTTCGGACTCGGCGCCTGGGGCCGGCTGCCCATCCTTGGCGTCGTCGCTCTGCGGGAATGGGGTCGGCTCCTGGCCGAACTTGCTCGTCTTCTTCTTCTTCTCGTCCTTGACGCCGCAGTCGATGTCCTTGTTGCGCGGGTGGTAGTCGATGTTGAGGCGCTTGTCAACGGTCCGCTCCATCGTGTCTCTGTCGATGAAGAGCGGGACCTGGATGCAAACCTTGCGGCCGCGACGCAGGCGAATGTTGGCAGTCAGGTTCGCAAAGCGGGGGTGGATCGAGTTGATGGCTGCATCGGGCACAAAGAGCGACTGCGAGTACGGGCTCTCTGTGGAGTCTGTGGTGAGAAACTTGCCCACGCCCATGGCGGGGAACGTCACGAGGGTCACGCCAAATGATCCGGGCCCCGCGCACTCGTCCATCTGCCGGTAGCGGTGCTTCATGTTGTCCTCGACGGAGCACAGGCTCTCAATACTGAGGGAGTACGGGTGCTTGGGGGTGCTCTCCGGCATGTACGCGCCGTACTCCGGGTGCCAGACCGCATCGCAATCAGGCTGCGCGCTCATGCGCTCCATCAGCTCCGTGGCGCTGATGTCAAGGTAGATGTGTCCGTCCTCCGCGTGGACGTAGAGGTGCTCCAGCTCCTCGCCCCACAAGAATGGACTGTTGTCCTTGTCCTTGTTCTTTTTGAAGACATTCAGAAATTGCTGAATGCCGTGAGCGGTGACGTGAGGGATGGCCTTGTTGTTGGCATCCGTGCCCCAGCGCATGGGGAGACCACCAGTCGTGAGAAGGCCCATGATGTCAGTGCGATAGTCTCGTTCGCTACTGTTTTGGGGGGGAAGCAAACAAGAAGGAAAACCTGGAGAAGGGAGCGAACAGATATGATATGAAACGGGGGATAAAAAGAAAAACACAAAGCGAGGGTTGAATAATATTTTTAAAATAAGCCAAGGGGGGGTCAGAGAAACTGGTTACCCAGAGCACTAGCCTCAATGTGCAGTGTTGCTGTGTTTGCGCTTGTGGAACGCAAAAATTGCAAGAACGAAGGATAAGAGAGAAAGAAACGGTATTCAAGAAGGAAAAAAAAACAGGAGCTCACACAAGCGAGCACTGCACAAGCGGGAAAGAAAGAGTGAGAGAAACGGGAAGGAGTGGAAAGATGAGTCGTTGCGGGTACAATTGGAAACCTTGTGGGTCGGGTTCGAATAGCATGAACGCACCTGGTCGCTGCGTATGCTCTTGTGTCGCGTATGGCACGCGAGGAACTCTGTCGCTCTCTTTCTTTTTTTCAAAAAAAAAACACAACAATACAAGTGTGGAATCACAGGAACGGCTCATCTGCGGCGCACACGCACACAGAAATCGACATACTACGAAGAGATCCGGTTCATCACAGTTTCGTAGGCATTTTGGATTTCCTTGAACCGCTGCTCAGCCAGCGCCACCTCGGCAGTGGACGCGCCACTCCACTTGTCCGGGTGCCATCGCATCGCGAGTGCGCGGTAGGCGCGGCGGACCTCAACCGTGTTGGACGACTCACTCACGCCGAGCACTTGATAGTGCGGCCTCGCAGACAGTTGTGGCGGTGAGCTGGATGCTGACTGAGAGCGACCTCCCGCACCCGGGTCAGGCTGGTGAGCAGCAGCTGCCTTGGTGCGTTCCTGCTGCGCTTGGCGCTTCTGCGTGTGTTGCGTGAACGCGGCTTGCAGGAGTCGAACACGCTCTCCGGTCGCCGCGCATGGGGCGAGTCGCTGCGATTGCTGCGCGTGCTCCAGTGCGTCCTTGAAGCGCTGCAGGCCTTCCTCGCACTGGCTCGCCAAGAGAAGCAGCGCCGCCTTCTTCGGTGTGGTTTCGGCGTAGCTGGTCGCACGAAGCGCGTCGTCAAGGCCGGCGTACCAGTCGCCCACGTGTGCGTGCGCCTCCGCACGCGCCGCGTAAAGTGCCAGCTTCATGCCGTCATGCAGCGTGTGGCGCTGTTCCAAGAACGTCGAGCACGTCGCCACGAGCAGCTCCCACTGTCCCTCGCGCAGCAGTTCCTCAACAGTGGTCAGCGTGCTGAGGTTAGCGCGCACACGGAGCTCGGCCATGCGGAAGCGCGTGTCCGTTTTCGGGGCCGTCGCGGCGTGAAACATTTTGCCGACGTCGTGCAGCTCAGTCGAGGTGGACGCGCTGTGGAAGGCAAGCTCGGCTTGCCAGAATTGGAGGTCGCTGGAGAAGGGATAGCGTTGGTGCGCGTCACGCGCGTACACAACAGCCTCCGCGTTGCTCTCGAGGGAAACAAGTCGCACTTTGAGGCTCTCGAACGTCGCGCACGGGAACACCGTGAGCAGGGACTCCAACTCGCGCAGGGCGTGCACGTACTGTTGCGAGTCGAAGAGCAGCGTGTAGGCCTCGTAGCACTTGATGGCGCGCCATTCGGCAGCCCACTGCGGCGCCTGCTTGAACGGCAGTGCCTCCGCCTTGGCCGCACTCAGGTCACCAAGCGCGAGGGCGACACGCGTGAGTCGTCGGCGGCAGACCTCGAGGTCCTGGTAGAGGCTCAGCGCGCGGTCCGTGGCTTGCTTGCTGTGGAGCCAGCGCTCCAGCTTGAAGTAGCAGACCGCCTCATTGTTGAACATGGACGCGGTGCGCTTCTCCGTGGCACACTCGTTCACAACGTGCAGCATGGCCTGCAGAGCCGCTTCATACTGATGAGCGGCAAAGAGGCGCACCACGTCCCGGCCTACGGCGCGCTGCGATGGCGCGAGAGTGTCGAACATGTGCTGGTCCAGCTCGTCGACAGCGAGCTTCCGCACACGCTCGTGCAGTTCCACCGGTCGCGACGACTCAATGTCGCGGTTCACCCTCTCCAGCTCAGCGGACAACGCGAAAAACTCGGCCGTGTCCAGCTTCTGCGTGAGCGGCTTTGGTGCAGCGGCGGCGGTGGGAGCCCGTGCAGAGGTCTCAGAGTCCTGTGAGGTGGGATGCAGACGCTGCTGCTGTTGTTGCTCGGCATCGCGCGTGGCCTGGTACCACACCTCCAGAATATCACGCGGCAGCCGTTGCGAGTGCCCGTCACCGTCAAGGGCCATGAGAAGCGCCGGTGGATTGCGAGCGACATCGTGAGACCACGCCGCTGCGCTATTCATGGTATCTAACGCACGCACACAGGGAACGCACGACCAATGAATGATAGTGGCAAGTGGCGAGGGGGCTAAAAGGGGAGTAAGGGTGCAGAGAACGCAGTGAGAGGTGGACGGTGGAGGAAGTAATAGAGAAAGTCGTGGCAAGAGGGAAAACACGCAACGTGGTGGGTGGGTGTGTCTGACTTTTTTTTTTTTTTGCGTGGCGCACAGGTCGGAACGAGGACAGGTGTCTTCACCACAGCCAAGGGGAGAGCGCCACAGGCGTCACTGTGGCTCTGTCCCGGGGAAAGCTGCAAAGTAAGGTTTTCAAAAAAGGTGAGGGGGTGCGGCCAATGTGCTTCCTCACACACCGACAGGAGCGGGATGACACGTTGGAAGTCACTCTCGGCGCATCTTGTTGTTGTTATTGTTTCGTTCGGGAAAACAGAAAATTGCAGGAGGAAACGAAGGAACAGACGTTGAAGTCGGAAGAAGAGAAGATCGAGATCTGCTGGACATGTATGCGAGTGTTGTTTTCCGTGTTTGCCTTCTCAAAGCAGAAATTTGCCTGCCTCGTGGTTAGTTGATTGCGTGTTTTCTCTCTTCCGCGTTCCTTGCAGCGTCGTCTGGCACCGCGTTTCCTTTCTTTTATTGGATCCACCTGGTGATCTTCGCTACACCACCATCTCTTCTTCCTCCTCCTTGCCATGCTCTTTAGTAAAGGTGCTTTCCATTGCTGTCATGTTCTTTTTGCGCAAAGAGGCAAGTTTGCAAGAGGAGTCGAAAAAGAGAAAGAAGAACGGAGAAACTGTTATTTCCGTTTCCAAACAAAATAAAAAAAGGAGGTCAAGAAAGCACACGATTAGCTGGTATAGATACTTTACATTGCTGATGTTGATGAAGGGAGGGGGGAAAGGAAAGACACACCCAACACCTGCAGTTCGCATTGCGAGAGAAGACGACACAAGCATACACGCGTTCACAGTGCAAGATGACGTATAGAGTAAAATACGCGCCTCATGCTGTCGACGTTGAGTCCGCTGTCTCTTTTGCTCTCACTCCCCCTCACTCACATATATATACGCTGCGGTGCGTGAATGAGGACGAATTCATGCGAAGAGGCTGGAAAGTGAGCGTGCCAAGATGCCACTTAGTTCGCACCGCGCACAAAGAAGAAGCGGTACGTGATCTTGTCGCCGTCGTGGTTCATTGTGGTGCTACCGCGGAGCTTCCAGGAGCCCTCCTCCTCGAGGGCATCCAGAAGGGAGACGAACACCTGAGACGTGCCGATATCCTCGCTGGCGAACTGCGTGCGGAGCTCGCCGTACCAGTGCGGGGGATCCTCCTTGCGCACCAGCGCAAAGGGAACCTTGCCGGTGTTGGTCGTCGAGCACGCGTTGGGCAGCGTCTCGTTCAGACGGTCAATGGTGCTCTCCTTGATGGGGCCGAAGATGGAGATCACCGGCGGGTTGCAGGTGATGTTGACGATGAGGTTCATGCCGGACATTTTCGGTTAACGTGTGAGTGGAAAGGAGAGAGTTGTGGTGGCGAGATGGCGGACTGGTGTGTAGGATTCTTGCATGTCGAACGCGCGTGAATGTCGAGAAGAGGGAGTGAAAGTGTGTGTGTGTGTGAGAGAGAGAGAGAAGTGTGAGGTGAGTGAATCCAAAGGAAACTGAGCAGTGTTCATGAAATAACAGGCTCTGCACTTGCAACGTGAGGAGCGTGACGAAACCGTGGACGATACTCTGGTTGGGCGGCCACCAAGCGTTCCAAACGCGCGCACTTTCGGGTGTTTTTTGCTGGCATACCATTCATGTCGCAGGTTGATGAAAGTGATGCTTCATATGTTTTTGTTTTCCATTTCTTTCTTGGTTGTTGGGGGAGGAGGGGGGCACATTGAGAGTTCACTGCAGCGAACAGCACAAACAGAAAAAAAAGAGAGGGGGAGTGAGGAACGGCTTCGTCGCTTCCTTCCCTTTCCGTACAAATAGTTTACATGTCAGACTCCCTTCTCGCATGCGGCGCAACTAGAGGCCGTTGAGTGGGTCATCGGCGGCAGTCGCAGCGGCCTTCTCGGCCTCCTCGCGCTGACGCTTCTCCTCGAGAGCCTGCGCGGCGACGCGGTCGAGGTCCTCCTTGGACGGCGGGACGTAGGTGCCCTGAATGCGGGCCGCCAGCTCCTCGTACGAGCACTCTTCAGGCAAGATGGCGATCAGTTGCTTCACTTCGGCCGGCGTGAGAATATTGTCGCCGTTGCTCGTGATGATGCTCACCAGGCGGTCGCGCGTCATCAGGGCCGGCTCGTCTTGGACGTGAAACGTTTGAATGGCCCCGAGCACGGTCTTCTCCTCGGTCGCGGCGTCGCGGAAAAGCTCCTCCGTGCAGCTAATGAAGATGTTCCAGTCGATGTTCTTGATCTCCTCAACGGGCACAATTTTGACCGGCTTCTCCTGGGTTTCTGCGTTCTTGTCGACGACCGACTTACTCGCCGCGGTCTTGCTACTCACGGAGGTGCCGCGGTTGCGCTTCTTGTCGCGTGCCTCCTCCTTGCGGCGCTCCTTTTCACGGCGGAGTTCCTCCTCGCGGCGCCACTGTTCAAGCTTGAGCACGGGCTCCGCCATCCGCTCCTTCAGGCGGTCCATGTCGGTGTGCGTGGGGTTCATGCCCATGCCGCGCAGCAGCGTCGTGCAGTCGAGGAACGACACGAGCTTCTCCTTGTTCTGAAGCAAGTTAAAGATCGCCTCGGCCTGGTTGTACACCTCGCTGGTGATCACAGAGGGTGCCGTCGCCACCTCCATCGCCACGCACCAGAGAATTCCAACGCCTGTGTAGAGAGGGAGAGAAATGAGAGGACAGGAAAAAACGGCTGGCAGAATACAGACTCATAAGACGGCAGGGACACGAGATGAAAGGAGTTTGGTGCAAAGTGTGGAAATTGGAAGGAGACAAAGGCGGCGGCGTGTCAATCCGTTGTGTTGGACAGAAAGAGGGGAGGGGCACACGAGACCACGCGATCAGTCGGTGTGAATGGCTAACCACAGTGATATGCCTCTGTTTCGGCGTAGAGCCGTAAGGGGAGTGGCGACACGGAGCAGAGAGCACTCTTCATGTGAGGTCGTTCGTTGTGGTCGATTCTCAAAATAGAGAGGAAAACGGAAGAGCACTTGGTGAGCACCACACTGTGGCCGTTTATGTTGATTCGGGAGTATGGTTGTTTTTGTCGTCGATGTTGCCGTCTTGCGTGTCACGGCGTGGCTACCGTGGGCATACGCAAAGAAGCACAGAACACACGAGTCAGGTTCAAACAACAAGCAAACGAAAAAAAAACAGGAGACGGAAAAAAACGCTTCGTGAACGATCACCACAAACTCAACGGCAATTCAGTCGTGCACGTGGTGGCAGTTTGCACCAGGGGGGGGAGGCACGCGAGTGAGCACAGCAAGAGAAGAACACTGAGGAGAAAAAGAGAAGAAAAATAAGGGGAAAAGAGTGCTCAGGGGAGGGGGTGGGAAGAGCAGGGAGAAAGTGGAAAACACCGA
The DNA here is from genome assembly GCA_030849635.1 of Wallacemonas sp. MBr04. Lineage (NCBI taxonomy): Eukaryota > Euglenozoa > Kinetoplastea > Trypanosomatida > Trypanosomatidae > Wallacemonas > Wallacemonas sp. MBr04. Next base: position 27,462 of record JASANR010001412.1, on the reverse strand, counting down.
CGACATGTGGTAGTCACGCAAGCCATTGCCTAGGCGGTGTCGTTGCCCTTGCGCCGCAGGTTCGACTCCGGCGGCGACTCCTCTCCACGGCCGTCACCCGGGCGGTCGCTGCCGGCCTCGGAGGGTGGACGCGTCGGCTTGCGCGTGCCCGGTGTATCGTACTCATCCTCAGCGCGGTACTCAACGTGGCCCACGGCGTCCCCATCCTCTTTATCGCAGAGATGGGCGGCGTTCGTGGGACCTGAGAACTGAGGAAACTGCTCCGCAAGTCGCTGGACCTGCGGCGTCGACAGATCCTCCGTCACGAGCTCCTCAGGAAGCTGCGCGATGATTGCCTCCTTGTGCGCCTTGCGCGCGAGCTTCTGCCAGTCAAAGCGCGTGACGCCGTAGAACAGCAGTGGGATCTCAAAGAGAAAGCCGATGAGCAGGCCTTTGAGGCAGCCCTCCACTCCAGAGTGCCACACAAGCACGTAGAGGCACGACGCCGGAACGCCAATGACCCACAGCGTGAGCAGCACCGCAATGCCCGCCTCCTTGGGCTTACCCGCGCCGCGGTAGATACCCTGCAGGCAGAACTGCAGTGAGTCGCCAACATGCACGAGGACGATGAGCACCATGATCTTCTCCACTCCACTGACCACGTCCACATCCTCAGAGAAGAGACTGGCGATGTGGCTGCCAAAGGTAATCATGATGATCGCCGTGAGAATACCCACGGCCACGTCGACAATAAGAATAAAGTACGCAAACTGCTTGGCCTGGATGGGGCGGTTACCGCCCAGGGAGTTGCCAATAATGACGCTTGCAGCGATGCAGATGCCCAGGGCGACGGAAAACAGCAGGCCGACCAGATTCATCGCCACGCCGTGGATGGCGAGGGCAAGGGTGGAGATGCGGCCGGCCAGCACGGCCTGTACTTCAAACGCCCACCACTCCGCACACGTCGCGAGCAGCGAGGGCACACCAACGGCAAAGAACTCCCTCCACGCCTCCTTGTTACGAAGGCGGGGCGACGGCCACGGTGCGAGGCGAATGATGACGGCGGGGTGGTACAAGGCAGCCGCAATGTACGCCGCGCAGGCCGCCCCGATCGTGAGGGTCAGCGCCATCACCGCACCGGACAGCCCCATCGGAGTGAGGAAGTAGTTGGCGATTGGGCACAGCACAGCCGCGGCGGCGTTGGCGATAGCCACGATGCCAGGTTTCTTCTGCGCAAACATGGTCTTGCTCATCGTGCCAGCCAAGACTTGCACAAGCAGATAGAGCGGGCTCAGCTTCAGGAATGTCGCCACACCGAGGCCCACCTCCTCGCCAAAAAGCAGCACAGCCAGCGGTCGCACATTCATGAAGAGAATGCACAGAAAGAATCCAAGCACGGCGTCGAGGGCGAGCGCCATCTGCAGCGTCTCCCCCACCACAGGAGACCGAGGGTCGCGTCCGAAGGCCTGCGACGAGATCGTGTCGATCGCAGCACCGAAGCCTTGAATGATAGAGAAGCCAAACATGTTGAAGATAATGATCGACGCGCTGTACTGTGCCGAGACAACCGGGCCAAGGTAGTTGCCCACAAATGCGAGAGTCACGGTTTGTGTTGACATCCACAGAAGATTGCTCACATCAGTCGGAATCAGAATGCGAAGTGTTTTGGTCAGCAGCTCCTTCGTCGTGAGAAGCTCATCCGGGAGCTGGACAAAGACGTTCTCAGTCTCCTCGGCCATCCCTTTCCGTGTATCCTAGGGCTTGTGTGACGGTTTGTGTGTGTGTGTGTGGTGATGAGACGGAGTCTTAGGCAAAAGAAAGAAAAGTACCGTTCAGTTGGCGGCCGTTCAGCGAACAAGCTTGTTAAAGGGGAGAAGAAAGTGAAGAAATCTTAAGGAAATATTTGGAAAAGTCTCAAGGAAAAGGTAGGACAAACCCCGAAATTTGGACACGAGTGTTAGGCGGTGATTGTGGGTTTTCGCCGTGCAGTGCGTGAGAGAGAGAAAAGGAAAAAGAAAGAGGGATGAAAATAAACAAACAAAGGAGTTTCTTTGGACTATTCAACACTTGATTGGGGAAGATCGTGATCGGGCGGCACTGCTGGAAGAGTCTTGAGAAACGCACATACAGAGTGAGGCCACGCAGCAATAAAACTGAGAGGAGCCGACACCAGTTGGGCAACAACAACAGCTACACAAGAAAAAAAACAGGAACAGGCAGTGAAGGAAAGAGAGATACGTTCAGAGAGGTGTACAACGGTTTCTTTGAGCGCGGAGGGAACGGCAAAATCAACGCAAAACGCTGAAGACGTGAAAGAAGAAAACAAAAGTGAAAAACAAAAAAATGAATGAAAGATAAGTTACCGACAGATCTTTTTTAAAGGTTATCAAAACAAAAAGGCGGGGACACGTTAACGGGCGTTCTTAGGTGTTACAGTGTGCTTAAAAGGGGAAAAAGGGAACACTAGAGTGATGTAGCTCGATTGCGAACAAGTGGAAGAAGGAGCTACGAGGTAAGTGGCCAAAATTTGAGTGATGGCGGGAGAGAGATCAGGAAGGTGGAAATAGGGAGACACAACGGTGGAAAGTGGGCATGACGGGGGGAGGGGGGGTTCAGCTCTGCTCTTGTAGCGCTTTCCCGTGTTGAGAGCAGTGCACTGGCTATGTGCAGCCAGGCAAATCCGTGAGGGGGTGCTGCAACAACAAAATAGCTGTGTAGCGCTGTGAGGCAACGCCTTGAAGAGCAGACGTAATGCGCACGAGAAAAAAAAAGGCTTTCACTGAGACAGAGAGAGAAAGAAGCGCAGGCATTCAGTGAAAGGTGTTTTTCGAGTACTGAATGGTCTCGCAATGTGTGTATATATACTTGTTTGACTGTGTTTGTTTGTGGGAGAGTGGGCAAGCTATTTTCTGACTTGCACAGCATTCTGTCACGCATGTTGTGTACATCGTTGGCGGGGCGGCACGCGCGCAACCCGTTAGGCAGATTCCGCGTAGAGTAGAGACGCCGCAAGGCTGGCCTTGGCGTCGTCGACCGACTGCACGACCGCGAGTGGGACGGCGACTGGGGACGACGAGCCGGACGACAAAACGCTGCCTTGAAGAGACTGCAACTGCTCTGCAGAGATGACGGCGCTGACCGTGAACACCGTGTAGGGCATCTGGCCCTCATCGCCGATGGTGAAGGCACGGCCTCCGCCGAGTGGGCGCACCGCGGAAAGATCGAAGCCCAGCTGCGTCAGCGCTGCGGCATCGTCGCAAGTGAAGTGGCCGTCCTCGCCCACAACACCAAAGTACGCCTCCTGCGTGAGGTTCATCGACGCGGCGACGCGCCGCTGTGCGCGGAGGATGCCAAACTGGCTGCCATTCACCACAGCCACGGGCAAGAGCAGCGCGGACGCGGCATCCTTGAGGTAGACGGACTGGGTCGTCACGCGACCGGTGCTGTCGGCGAACTCGACATCGGCCATGACGCCGACCACGCGATGCGCAATGCGCTGAATATTGCGGATCGTAATGGCACGTGGCGCGGGTCCACGCTCTTCGCAGTTCGCGATGAAACGCTGAAACGGGGGGTACTGAGACACAGCCTGGATGCCGTTGCCGGCCTCGCGCGACTCGCAGTACGTCTTGTGCGTCGTGAGAAGCACTTCACTGCCACGGACAGCGACCTCCATTGCAAGCGTGTCACGTGAGCTACTGAGGGGTGGGAGTGCGGTGTCAAGACGTCAAGGGGGGGGACAGTATATTCTCCTTCAGTGGGGGTAGGAGCACGTTTTGAGCAAGAGAGAAATGTGCGAGAGAGAGAGAGAGAGAGTTGTGGGGCATGTGAAGACGCTCATGGTGTGTGGAGAGCAGCGTCTGTGTGCTGGACGTGTGCAGGGCCAACGATGGCGAGGAGGTAGCCTCACATGTGTTGTGTTTTGTCTTTTCCGTTATTCTTGTCGCGAACCGCGTGTGGACAAAGAGAGGAGACGGAGGAGGACTCATGCCCGTGTCTTGTCGCGCAGGCACACACGCATGCAGACGAGCGTCAGCAGCGCTACGACAGTCCTACCATGGCTGTTTATGTCGTCTCGGCTGCGCATAAGGACAGATCGAAGAGGAAAAGAAATGGGGGTGAGCAACATTACAGAAACGCAACAACGGGCAGCGGAAAGGAAAATGGAAAGAAAAGAAAAGAAGAAGGAAGCCTCCCTCCCCCTTTGACGAGAGGAGGGAGAAAAGCCCAGAGACAGTGCAAGGTTCTTTCAGCAAACACATCGGCTTCCCTCATGCACGCACTCTCGCACACACGGGAATGTCTTCACACGTTGCGGTTGCGCCGCGTGGAGCCGAGGTTGAGCATCTCCAGGATGCGCTGCACCGGCGCAGAGAGCATGATGGGCCCAATGAGCGGCGTGGACTCGAGCACGCGCGCCACCATCGGGAAGAAGTTACCAAAGAGGTTGAGTGCACCGAAGCTTTGCAGCATGAGGCCCACAATGCACCACCCAAACAATACCAGCGTCATGCCCAGGAAGAAGCAAATGGAGGCGCGGCGGCGGGCAATGAAGAAGTTCTTGAATCGCATGGGACCCATGACAAGAGCGATACCGGCGATGAACAGAATGTTGCCCATGGTGAGGAGTGCGCGGTCCAGCAGCATGATGAACCCCATGAAAGAGAAGAAGACACCCAGGGCAGTAAGAGCCACCCCAATCTTTGTGGTGTCACTCCAATTATAGAGAGAATCCATGACTATCTATCTAAATCAGACTAATATAATGGTTCAGCAAAGCAAAAAGGAACCAAAGGAACCAAAGGAAAAGAACCACAAGGAACCGGAAGGACTGTCGAGATGAAAGAAGAGAGAGAGAGAGTGGGGGAGACGCTGCAGGGAAAAGGAACAGAGCAACGGCACCTGCACTCTCTGAAAAAAAAAGCCACGGTAGTCGAACACGAGTGTGTTAGTGTGTGTGCGTGCAACACTGAAAACGCATTGTGGAACGGGAAAGTGTTGATAGCATGAAGGTTGAAAGACACAAGGGAGGAGAGGTAGAACAGTGTGGTGATGGAAATACTGGCGATGACATGATTCAACGATAGGGTGTGTGTGTGTGTGTGTGTGTGTAACAGGAGGGAGCCTGTGCTGTCGTCACCGTGTCGGGAAAAGGTCCATCAGTTGACATGCAAAGCAGACCGCGAGCCGCTGTGGCGTCGCAAGCGTGTGGATCTGCGACGCGGGTACACACACAGGCGACCTCCGCTGCGAAGTGGTATTGTGCCGTCGTCGCACGTTCGCCAAGTGTCTATGTTCAGCCACGCCCATGCACACACGAGAGTGATGGTCTACTCGCATCATCGTCGTATTGTGGTGCGCACCTGGTCTTCATTTTCTTCTTCTTCTTTCGCATTTTCTTTTATTGGTGTGTGTGAATCTGGAGTACTCACTGGAAGGTGTGTTACAAACAAAACAAAGGGAAAGGGAAGAAAAAGGCGGTCAGTGTCCAACCTTTTATTTTTGTTCTTCCGTGACTTAGCGCACGTTTAAATTGTTCTTATTCGTTTAATCGCGATGGGAGGAGGCGTCGCAGAACGTCTCCGCTCTCCAAGGGTTGGGGAGAAACAACAAAGGCAAGTGCAACTCAAGCACACACACACACACACAAACGCGCACACACACTATTGTTCGCCGTTGTGTATTTGGCGGTGGGCTCGCTTACTCGTCACTGCGCGGGCGCTTGCGACCGTTCGCGCCGTTCTTGCCGCGTCGCTGCTGCACGGTCGACTCGAGCGTCACGCGCTTCTCGTTGAGGCTCTTCTGGCGCTCCATGAACATCTGCGCCCGCTGCTGGCGCAGGCTCTGGTGGAACGACAGCAGCGGGTTGCCCTGCGCGGCCAGCTCGTCTTCGAGCTGCTTGACCGCTGTCAGGTCGCACGGGCCGCAGTTGGCCTGGTCCCGCTTCGCCGTCGTGCGCTGCGCGGTGACCTGGTAGTGGCGCAGGAGTGTGCTAATCTGGGAGTGCAGCTTCGGGACCTTGACGTCGCCCTTGAGCTTCTTGAGGGTGCTCTCGACGGCCCAGAAGGCCTCGGGAAAGCCGACCGTGTTGCTGTGCGTGGCGAGGTGCTCGGTCAGCAGATAGAGCGTCTCCGTCCAGACAGCGCGGTGGTACACGTTGCTGCGCGCCTGGGACTTCTTCACGCGAATCGTGAACGGCAGCTCGACCTCCTCCGTGCTCGCCGAGGCGTTCGGCGCGTTGTTGAGCGCCACGCTGGGGGAGGTGAGGATGCGCAGCAGGTACGGTGCGACGGGGATGTACAGCCGATCAGCGCGGCTGGCAATGTGGTTGAGCACTTCGATGATCTGCAAGTGCATCGGGAACATGCGCGGGGAGGAGAAGAGGTCCATCATGCCCGTGGCGATCTGCACAACGGGGTGGATGAGGGGACCGAGCTGAGCCGGCTCCGAGTAGGTCGAGACGACGGCTCCCCACGTACGCAGCGCGTTCAGGAACTGCCAGTTCACGACAGCGCGGACGTTGCTCTGGGACTGCTGCTGCAGTGCGGCGCGCAGGTAGACACCGAGCTGGCGCAGGTACACGAACGTGTGCTGGTACGCAGCCTCCATGTCTGTGCCGTAGAGGTCCACCACGCAGTTCATCAGGAAGGCGATCACGGGCTGCGTGTGGATGGTGTAGCGGTGGGCCGAGCGAATCAGTGCGAGGAAGATGCCCTTGAAGGCCGTCGACTGGTACATGCTGCGCGTGCCCGTGGCGCGGGTGGCGATGGTGCGCACGACAACGTACGCGGCCACGCGCACTGGCTCCTCAGATGCCGTGCAGAGCGCAAGAGAGGCCTTGAGCACGGACTTGGTGACGCCCTTCACGTAGTGCAGCAGCGGGACAAACGGGGTCAGCGCGTGCAGCAGCCCAGAGGTCAGCGCCGGGTCGAGGTTGCCCTCGCCAATGAAGGAGGACAGCGCGAAGAGGTAGCGCTTCACGAGGTGGCGTGTGCGCTGCGACTTGAAGGCACCCTTGCCGGAGATGAGCAGGCCAAGGTTGGCAGCCACCATCTGTGCCACCCTCAGGATCGACTCCTTCACCAGTGCGGGATCGTCGAACTTGCGGGTGGTGCTCGGCTGCGGAGGCTCGCGCAGGGCATAGCCTAGTTCGCGCACCGCGGAGACGAACACGTTGATGCCGGCGCCGGTGATCTTCTGGGTGATGATGCGCTCCAGCTCATCGCGAGTAATGCGACCCGTGCCGTGGCTGCTGCTGCCAGCCTTGCCGTCCGCCTCACCGTCCTCGTCGTCCTCGTCGCCCTCCTCGTCGCCGTCAGACTCGGCATCGCTGCTGCCGCGGTCATCCTCATCCTCGTCGACCTCTGTCTCGGCGTCGCTGCCGTCTTCGCTGCCGACCAGGTCCAACTCCTCCTTGCCAAACTGAAGCAGCGTCGGGTCCTCGTCCTCCAGGTACGAGTAGAACTCGGGGTCGGTGTCCTTGAGACGCTCGAGCTGCTCGGCGTGCTCGTCCTCCTCGCGCTTGGCGACCTTGGCATCGCGCACCTTTTTGCGCTCGACACGCTCCTTCTTCTCCTTCCTCGACTTGACCGTCTTGCGGCGACGCTCAATGACGCCAGCCAAGTGCTTCTTGGCGAACTTCTTGAACGACTTCTTCTCCTTGGTCATTGTGTGAGCAAATGATAAAGAGTCTGTGTCTGTGTGTGTGACAGTAGATTGATGAATGCGCAAAGGAAGGATGTGCCGGCCAATCAGTATGTGTGTGCACACGTTTCGATTGTAATTTGATTCCCCACTTCTTCTTCTCTTAGCGGTGTGAAGTGAACAGGTGTGGATGAAAGCGAAAGGAAGTAGGAATGTGAGAAGTAGGATGGGAGTGAGCGGTGACAAAGATCAGCAACATAAATGCCAACGGTATGATCCACAAACCATGTGATGCAGCTTTCTGTCGTGAGAGAGCGGGGAAACGCGAGGAAGCGCCGGTGCGTGGGCCAGTTTCCGTGAGGCACGTCATTCCCCAATCGCGTTCGATTCAGTAGTGTGTGTGTGTGAGAGAGAGAGAGGACTTTCATTTACGACAGCAAAATGGCGCGAGATCAAGAGAAAGAGAGGAACAAAAAAAACGAAAAGAAACACAACGCCACCAACAGCTTGGTAGCCGCACTGGAACAGGAGTGAGTAGGTGTGCCTATTTTTTTTTCTTCTTTTCGCTGACTTGAATCAACGCATTAGCGCAGCTTACGCAACTTTTTGGCCGCTGACGTTTCCTTTTTGCGCGTCTGCGGACGTGGAGCACGCGGGGCGCGAGGGGCTTGTGGCAGTGGCACTCGCTTGGTCTCCTTAAAAGAGCGTTTCAGGGCACTCATCACAGCGTCGCGTCGCCACTGCAGCTGCGGTGCCTGTCGCACCTCAGCGGGCAGGTGGAGAAGGCGCACGCGATTGCCTGGAATAAAAAAGCGCTCGTGGACCTCGAGCGAGCTGTCGGGCAGCTGGCACCGCACGGCGGAAAGCTCCACGTTGCCAAAGTGCGGGTCGACACGCACGAGCGTGCCGCGGACAATCGTGCCGTCAACCACCTCCACCGTCACGCGTCGGTTCGCGCACTCCAACAGGATCTCGCAAGGCAGGTCTGGCACAATCTCCTCGGCGGGGGCCTCCATGGTGCTGGCACTGAAAAGGTCTAAGAAGAGGAAAAGGGGGGCACAGGAGAGCGAGAAACAAGCAGAGCGTTGGCGCTTCCCTGATGTGCACTACGTAGACCCGTAAACTAACAAGAGATGGTAGGAGAGGGGGGGTGAGAGAGAAGGATGCATGGAGATGAAAAACGTCAATGCTGCTCATTGCGAAAAGACAAGACGAAAACGAAGGAGAGGCAGTGGGGGGGGGGCGTTTCTCGTTGGCAATCAAACTGAAAAAAAAAATGTCATTCCGACAAAGGAGGCGCCCGTCATCAGTCTCGGCATGATTTTGGCTCCTTTGTTTGGTTCGCACCTTGGGTGGGAAACGATGACCGAATGCGCTCGGCGAAGTTTCAAATGAAAAGAGGGGATTGGGGCATGCGAATGCTAAAATCGATGTGACTGTGTTCAAGGCAAGAGAAGAAGAAGAAAAAACGTGCAGGCAAAGCAAATCGCGCGGCAGGGTTGTAAGCGTCGAAGAGAGAGAGAAGCATGACACGCTCATGCTTGCTCTCTGCCGCCCTCTTCCTTTCTATAGCATGACACATTGGCAGCTCTGGCTGGTCGACTTGTCTTTTCCTTTGTCTTTGCCTTTGTCTTTGCCGTGCTTCTTTGGCGGCTTCGCCAGGGGCTTCCCTTTGGCAGGCGGGTCATCGTTGTGCTTTCCCTGCGCATCAGAGGTGGTGGTTTTGGGTTCTGTTGACGCGGGTTTCTCTTCTTCCTTCTTCGTAGCCCCCGTCTTGGGGGCCAACTGCACTGTGACGTCCTCGGGTTTGGTTGTCGACGTCCGTCGAGGGTCGTTACGCAGCACCGTCGCATCCAGCGTGTCAGTCGGCGCGTCGATGTTGATCGTCTGGCTTGCATAGTTGTCGTCACCGAGTCCGCAGCCGTCGTCGTCGTCGCCGTCGCCATCGTCGTTCGCTTCAAAGGGGACCGCGAGTCGCTCTTCGCCCTGCGCCTGCTTTACGAGCTCCTTCGCCAAGGTTGACGTGTTCGACGAGCTGAGCCGCTCATCGCGCGTGGCCTTGGCGGTGTCGAGCGGCACGCCGCTACTGTCGACTGCCATGGAGCCTTCAAGCTCCAAGAGCCTCTGCGCAGCGACCTCGCTTGCGCCACGGCCGGCACCGCGTGCGGCCGCCACGGCGCGACGCTCCATCACCGCCTCCTGCTCCGCTTGGAGACTGATGAGCCGCTGCAGCACGCTCTCCTTCGCCTCGTCTGAAGCGTCCTCGGGCACGGCGAGGACCGTCGCCAGCGGCAGCAGAGGCTGTGAGGAAACGTAGCCACCACAGCAGGTCAGCGGGCTGTCGTCCGTGTCCGATGCGACCGTGTCGGTCGCGCTGAGGGTGTCGACGGTGTCGGCGCTGATGGCGAAGAACGTGAGAACGTAAACGGGGCTGCCGGAGTCGTCGAGGTCCGCGGCATCCCAGGCGTCGGGCATGGCGCAGGTCGCACGATGCAGCCGCACCAGCGGGGGAATGCCCGCGTCGACCATGGACAGCCCCATGGAGAAGTCGCCCACGTCGAGGAAGGCCAGACGGGACTCCGCGCTCCGTGGTGGGAGGCACGCCATTGTGGAGACGTAGCCGATGATCTGCACACTTGGCGGGAAGAGGTCATCAAAGTACTCGTCGTAGCCGACGTTGAGGCGCGGCAGATCACCAAGGATGCGGGTCAGCAGCCAGCCCGCCACACGACGCGTGTCACGGACGCGGCTGTTGCTCCCGCCGCCGGCCCCACCACCGCCACCACCACCACCCGCCGCAGCAGCAGTACGGCGGCGCTGCTCAGCCAAGTACGCCTCGAGCTCCTCGATGCGCTGCTGCTGCTGCGCCTCGGTGCGTTTCGAGGCCGCTGCGCTGTCTCGGACCTGCTGCCGCAGAGCCATCAGCTCGTCCAGCAACTCTTGGTTTTGTTTCGGGCGGACCAACTCGAAGGTGTCGGTGCCGGGCACGGTGGCGCTGGTGCGAATCTTCTTGAGGCGCTGGATGTATCGCAGCGTGCTGATCGTCTCTTGGTAGTACTCCGAGGAGGGGTGCACGCACGCGAGGAAGGTTGTCATGGAGGCTCCGCTCAGGTACCGCTGGAGCAGCACAGTCAGGGTGGTGTCGCGGAAGTTCACAAACGTTTTGGAGCCGTCCTCACGGGTGCGCTGCCGGCTGAGGGCCTCGAGCACGGTACTGAGGCGCGAGAGGGACTTGTTGATGGAGATGCTCTCTTGATTCAGCTGCGGGGAGAACACGGTCTGCCGCTCGCTACCGGCGAGATCGACGAGGCACAGTCGCACGCCATTGCTGCGTACACTGAAAATAGCGTGGCTGCGACTGCTGCGTGCGTTGTGCGCGGTCGGCGCGGTCCGGCGTGACCGCATACCGTACTTGGACACCGCGATCCACTCCTCCACGGTTGTCAGGGTGCAGGTCGCGAGCCCCTCCACCACGACCGCCACCTCGCCCTGCGCGTTGCGACGGCGCCGAACACGCCGCGCGGCGCCCTCGGCCAGCAGGTCCTGCACGGTGTCCAGGTACACCTCCAGCATCGACACCTCGACCACGCCCTCGCGGCGCAGCAGCTCCTCCACGCAGTACGTGAGGATGCCCGGCTCCGACTCACTGCCGGCGATCGAGTGTGTCTTGCCGCTGCTGGTGTGGCCGTAGGCGAGGAAGCAGAGCGTGTCGGGGTGGTCGGGGGTGGCCTCGGTCATCTTGGACAAGACCAGCTGCTCGAAGATGTCACGATTGGTGGTCGCGGCGCCGAAGAGGTGGTCCTGTGCAAAGACACGCGTGGGTGCCTGGGGGTAGTCACCCTCCGTCACGACCACACATTTGCGGTCCTTGTCAAGCTGCACGCACGGCGTGCCCTTGTTACCCAGAACAGGCCGCACACGCAAGGCCACCTCGACACGGCGCTGCATCTAACAGAGGCAGCTGCGAGTAACGACAAGTAAAAACGGAAGATTCAAAAAGAAAGTGTCGGCCCAATGTCTGGGCACGTCTATGGAGTATCTACAACCCGTAACTTCCGTGTCTACTGTACGTGAGACTGAAAAAAAAAAAAAGAAACAGCGTCAGTGGCAAGTAGGGTTGGAGAGAGGGAGAGAGACAGAGAGAGAGAGACAACATGTGTGCGTTGTTGGTTTGGAATGAAAAGTAGCATGTGAAGTCGGTAGCTCTCATCAAACTGCACGCACGATCACAGTGATTGCGTTGGGAGACTTTGGAACACCGATCGTGTGGGTGCACAGAGAGGTCTAGAGAATGAAAGATGTGGGCTGGACGGCAAAAAGCTCGCACGTGCGGAGTCGCATGTTATGTCGTTCTATCCCAAGCGGTGGGCGTTCACTGCCACACTGCACAACAGGGAATACGCCGGAACCCACTACTTTGATGGTGTTGATGTTGTGTCATTGATTTTTGGTTTTGTGTGTGTGTGCGTGCGTGTGTATGGATGCTTTCGGTACTTGCGTTGGTGACCTTTCATCGTTGATTGGAGTTTCTTTCGCTTTTCTCATTCTCGGATCCTTTCGTCTGTGTGTTCCCCTTAGTGTAGGGCATCATTCTACAAAGAAACAGAACCGCGTTTCGACGAGCCAAAAGGGTGACAACAACAAAGATGGTGGAAAACTAACGAGAGTGAATGAGAGAAAACACGAGGACAAAGAAACGCAAGCAAGCAGTTCGCGATACAGGCCCTCCTGACCGAAGGCGTTCAGTCATCGTCGTCTTGGTCACTCACTGGCCACTGGCGAGCCGTGTGGAACGGTAAAGCTGCAAGCCCAACGCCACGGCAGCAGCGACGGTCACTGTGCACACCACCACCCGCACGGGCCACGCGCTGGCACCAGGGGCCTTCGCCAGCTTGGTCGGTGTCGACGGCGGCAGGGTCGGCGGTGCTTCGCCAGAGACAATGCACTTCACATCATACGTGAGACTGCCAGTGTGCGCAAAGAAGGGCTGGCACGTGGCTCGGTCGAGCTGTACATTTGCGGCCGAGAGCCGAGTGGCGTCCTCAGGCGACAGCACCGTATACTCCACGCGGATGGTGGATATCTTCTCCGAGGACACGAGTGACGGCTGAGCGTACATGCTGATCTCATCCTTGGTGTGGCTCCCGCCGAGGATGCTGTACTTTTTTGAGAATAATATAGATGCCTCCTTGACGCGCAGGCGATAGAGCACGTACAGCGAGCTGCTGGGGGAGGCCGTGTTGAAGCCAACGTCAAACGTGCCCATGACGTTCTCGGGGGACGTGTGCAGAGTGATTTCGCCCTCCCGAGGACCCTTGACGGAGATGATCGACATCGTGACAGGACTGCAAGGCGAAAGAAAAAAAGTCACTCGAGAAAACTCAACTCAACCCAAAAGGGGACTGTGAACTGAGTAAGATCTGTGTGTGTGAACAGCCATGCCAGTGACAGTGGTGGCCGTGATTGTGCAGTGGTGCCGGAGAGTGTGTGGGGAGAGAACGAGAAGTAAAAGTGCGCAGTCCGTGAAAGGATGGTCAGCTGTGTTGCGGGTACGTTTCGATGATTCAAGACCGTTTGTGCCCGTGTCTGTGTGTGCAGGCACGTTGCCTGCCGTTGTGTGAAAAAGGCACACTTTTGCATGTGTATCCGAATCGTGCTATTGCACACTCTTTGGGGGAGGGGGGAAAAACGATATCAGTAAGTATTTGTGTGTTTGCGTGTTTGTGTGTGCACGTGTGTTAACATTTGAAAATGATGATGATGGTTTATCTTGAACTTTCCGTTTTGTTTTGTTTTTTGTTGGTGCTGCAGGAGACCCATCCTGTGAGCGGTACCCGCTCAGGCGCTCTCCTGCGGCACATCGGCGGCTTCGTCCGGATCATCGCCAGGATTCGGGTCGCCAATGCGCTGGAGCGCGTCAATGACGAGATTCCAGAACTTGTCAAAGTCCAGCTGCACCGCGACCTGCGTGTTGCAGTTCTTGTCGGCGAACGGGCGGAGATCCACGACGGTCATGCCCAGTGTCGCCGAGCCCTGCAGCTCCACATCAATCGGAGCGCGCTGCGTTGTGAAGACGGTTGGGTCAATCACGTAGGCCACCGTGCAAGGATCGTGCACGGCAGGATTCTCAAAGTGGTTCTTCTTGCGGTACATGTCAGCGAAGAAGTTGAGCAGACGCAGCGCCACGCGGGCCGGGCGGCTCGCAACAGCAGCGATCCGTTCACGCACCTCTGGCGTGGCGAGGGCCTGGTGGGTCAGGTCGAGGCCCACCATCGTCACGGGCCACTTCTCGTGGAAGACAATGTGCGCCGCCTCCGGATCCGCGTACACGTTGAACTCGGCGACTGGGGTGCGGTTGCCGGTCTTGTAGGCGCCGCCCATGAGCACCACCTCCTGCACGCGGTCCACGATGCGCGGCTCGAGGCGGGCCGCGAGGGCGATGTTGGTGAGCGCGCCGGTGGGGACGAGTGTGATGGTCTTTGGCTCGTGGGACATGATGAGGTCGATGATGACCTGCACAGCGTGGCGTGGGTCCAAAGGCGTCTTGAGCACATCGGGGATGGGCACGTTGCCGAAGCCGCTCTCGCCGTGGATGTAGGCAGCGTCGATGCCGGGGCGCACCAGCGGACGCTCCGCGCCCTTGGCGAAGATGGGGCCGTTGATGGCCGCGATATCACCGAGGAAGCGAGCGTTGCGCGTCACCTTCTCCACAGTTTGGTTGCCGTGAACGGTCGTGATCGCCAACAGATCGATTTCCGGGTTGCCGTGGGCGAGCAGGATCGCGATGGCATCATCGAGACCGGGATCGCAATCGAGAATAATCTTTCGCGGCATGGTGTGATAGCGTGGCACGATACAAAGAATTAGGGAGAGAACGAATAATCAGTCCGCACAAAGGGAGAAAAAAGGGAAAGAAGGAAGAAAAAAAAGGAACGGTTTTGACGTCAGTTTTTTTGTGTGTGTAACGCTGAGGTGACTTCAGAGTTCAACGTGGAGAAGCGTCACAAGGTAGGTGGTGTGTGTAGAGCGGAGCAACGAGGTGACGTGATAGACACATGTACGAGAGTAGCGGGGGAGGGGGGGGACAACGCAGACTGGATAGTTTTGTGTTCTCTTCAGTTTGTGCACTCTGCGCTGTCGCGGAGCACCGTTAAAGTTACATGAGAGTGCAGCTGGAAAAAAAAAAGTCATGAAAGCGCACAGCAAGTCAGCTGTCACCTCTCTCTCCCTTCAAAGGGAAGTGAGATGCAAGTCTGGGTGCACCAGATGTGCGTGTGACGCGGGTGCTAAGCACCGATTCTCTCGGGAGGAGTCCGTGCGCCGCACAAGTAACGGCAGTTGTATATTTGTTCGTAAATTTGAGTGTGTGGAAGCATGCGGGGCGACGCGCAGCTCTCTCTCAGTCTTTCGGACTCTGCGTATGCGTGCTCATCATGCAAGGTAGAGGGAGTGGCCGCGGCAGGCAGGCAAGGAAATGGGGAGACCATCACAACGGTGTTCGTGAGTGGAAACAACGGCAAAGGGGGGGGAACAAATCAACGGAAACCCCAAATTATCCTAGAAAAGAAACGAACGGACAGCAAAGAAGGGAACAAAAGCAAGCAACAGGCATTAACAAAGCAAGTGCACAGCCATCACAAGAACCGTCAGAAAAAAAAAAAGAAGAAGACGAGAAGGGGGAAACTGACGCACAGACGTGGCGCCCAAGTGGGAAGAGAGACCGCACAGGAACCACTCTTTGTTTTCTTCTTCCATTTCTGAGACGTCGTGTCGGCCAAGCAAAACACAGTCGCACACGGGTTTTTCTGTGTGTGTGCGCGCCTATGATACCACATGTTCATCGTCTCCACTCAAAGGGGTTTCCATGCTCGCGCGCGCGCTCTCTGTATTCCACTTTGCCTCTACTGGCACGCCACACTGTCTGATTATGGTGAAGGCGCGACAGTTCCCCTCGCAGCCGCGTGCGTGTGTGTCCGCAATGGTGTCCTTGCACATGATGACTGCCCAGCCGCACTGGCGCACAGTGAGAATAGTCACAGCAATAACAAAAACGACACAGAAGTCTGAGGGGAAAAAACGAAAGCAAGAACAAATCACTCGCTGGCGAGGGAGGAAGGGGCACCAGCCAAATGAAGAGGCGAGCAATCCTCATGTGAACAGGTGACCGTTCAGGGCACTTTGAGCGAAGCGAGGAACACAAAGCAAACCCAAAAAAAAAAAAGTAAGCACACAATACAAAGAGTGCGGAGGTGAAAAATGAGTCATTTCATGTGTCGAACGCGAATTGAGTAAACTCGATTGTCGTTCGGCACACGGGGCAGGGCTTATTGAGGAAGTTCTGCGAGCAGCCCCAGCACATGATGAAGTGCTGGCACGGTGTGCAGAGCGTGTCCCGCTTGTTGGTCAAGCACACGACGCACTCCTCGGCCTCGAAGTTGGCTGGCGTGGGCTCGTACGATGGCGGTGGTGCGACGTTTCGGCGTAAAAGAGCCAAGCGGTACGTGTAGTTCACGGTCATGCAGGCCACGATGCCGACGCTGGCGAGCGCGATGGTGCGGCCAGAGATTGTGTGAGACACGCTGCCGTCAGCTGTGCTTAGCTTCTCGAGCACCTCCTGCTGAGAGGTGATTGTGGCTTCGTGCTGTTCGATCAGATGCTGCTGGTCCGCGACTTTCTTGCCCAAGCGCCACACAGCAACAAAAAAGGGCACAACCGCGACGAGTTCAAGTCCAGACATGGGAGCGGCGCGGCGTTATTTGTGGAGCAAATATAAATGAGTGAATACACTTTTCGCGGAGGAGGGTCAAGCCTATTCGTTGTTGGTGTGAAGTGAAAGCAAAGTGGAATAAGGGAAAACGAAAGAGAAAAATAAACAGTAAGGAAAAGAAACAATGGCGAGCCGCCGGGGGGGAGGCGGGGGTGTGAAGAGAGAGAAGGAGAAGAAGAAGAAGAAGAGGAACACACAAACGGGGATAGATGGTGTGTCTCTCTGCTCCTTGTACTCGGTCAGGCCGCACAGACGCACGTGTACGTGTGGATACCCTCTATTACCAGAATGTACGCAAGGTACACTGCGGTGTTGAACAAGAACAAAGACGTGAACGGAAAAGGAGGCGGGGAGGGGAAGGAGAAGGTGACTTGTGAAGCGATGAGGAGAGAACAAGGAAAGGTGTCGCACCGCAGTAAAACGGAAAAATATGAGTTGGTGTCGCACGATGCAACCACCAATTCCTTCGTCGCGCGCACACGGACATTGATGGTGTGCATTCACTAGCGAAGGTAAAAGTGAGGGGGGCAGTTTATCGTCCGTCTCCATGAGTACTTCGTGATATATTTGTTTGTTTGGTTGGTTGGTTCTTTTCGTGTGGTTGCGCTTGGGTGCCAGAGTGTGGACAAAGAGAAAAGCGAACCACGCATGGGACAGTCAGCGGCGAGTTGCACCGGCACCGCGACCCTTGAGTCCCGTACGCTCTGCAAGGCCAAAACCTTGCCAGATGCCCATCGTGAACATGGCGTCGTCGGCCACGGCTGCAGAGAACAGGTACCACGCGAATGAGAAGAGTTGATACGACAAGGCATCCAGCTCCAGCTCCGCGTAGTAGGCCGTCAGCATCGCCTTCCACTGCTGGCCCAAGGCCTGCGCCGCCTTGCCCTCCATCTTGTCGGGATCGAAACGTGCGAGGACGTCACTCGCGTGCACGCTGCCCTCCAGGGGAGACGCCATCGCTTCGCCGTCGCGCAGGAGGCGCTCAAAGAGCTTCGCAATGACGGCCTCGCGTCCAGCGGGCGGTGGCACACACAGCGCCGTGAGCAGCTCCACGCGCGTGCCGCCTTGAAGTCGCAGCCACTCGAGCTGCAGGTCTGATACGGCGGACGGTGCCACGCCACTCTCGCGCAGCGCCTGCACGTACGCCGCGAGTGGGACCCTGCCCGAGCCGAACGGCGCTAGCCGCTGGTACAGTCGAAAAAAGGCGGTGCCTTCCGGGGCCGGTGACAGCCCCACGAGGTTGGCGACAGCACATCGGATGATGTGCGCCGTCGAGAGTGAGACACCCGGGAAGTGTCGTCGGAACATCTTGAGCACGGCAACGACCGGCAAGAGCGGATGGCGCGTGGCGTCGTACTCGCCGCGGCCCTCGTTGTTGTAGACGTAGAAGAAGAGCTTGTCGGACTCCTCCTGCTGAAAGCCCGTGCCAAGGGTCACGCAAAGGCGGAAGAACAGTCGTGACGTGAGCGGCGCGTGCGCGGGGACACCAACAAAGTCCATGGCCTCGTCCTGTCGAGAGACGCGCCCGTCTGTGGAGGTCGGCGACGGCAGCCGCAGCGCCTTGATGGCCTCGCACAGCGCCAGCGACCCCGTGCACGCTCCCGATGACGAGCTGGAGGCACCCGTGTGCGCGCTTTCCAGCGGCACGCCCGTCGTCGCGCTCTCCGCGAACCGGCGCGCCAGCAGCGTGAACTCCACCTCTGGCGGGATCGCATCGGCAAAGACGAGATCATAAAAGTGGCCCGGGTCAAGTGTGTCCGCCACCGCGCTGCGCACCGTGCACGCCTCCGTCACGAGCTTGGCCGCGGACCCACTCGCGCCGCAGACCGCCTCGAGGAACTCCTGCGCTTCCTCGGGCAGCACGGGCACCACCTCCCGCCCGTCCGCCTCCGCGTTGCAGACCGTCAAGACGCGGCCCTCAAAGTCGTCCATCACTCCCAGCGCCTGGACCACGCGTCGCGCCTCTCGCACGGCGTCCCAAAGCTGGAACGTCACCAGCGGCGACATGTGCCTCAGCTGCAGCATGTACAGCGCCACCACCGGCGGTGGCTGCTCCGGCCGCTGTGAGGAGCGGCCTCGGCCCCGCTGCTGCTGCTGGGTCCTGCGACGTCCCTGGCGTTCTCCGTCGTCATCGACATCGCGGCCACCGCCCTCGTCGTCGTCGTCGGCAAAGAGCAGATGTGCCAGGGCAGCCACATCACGGTCGCTCAGTACACTAGTCGGGAAGACGGGTCGCAGCAGAGGGGCGAGCGCCATTTCGTCACTCACGAGCTGGTCTGCGAGGCCATCCGCGCCGAAGCCGCCGTGGTGGGTTGCGTCGATGACGTGGAACGCGTGATTCAGCCGCGGTGCACCACCCGGGCCTGTTCGGCCAACAATGTGTGCCCCGACACGCTGGTGAAGCCGCAGTACGTACACTGGATCCGCGCACAGCGCCTCAATCTCCCGGCTTGCCATCCAGCTTCTCTATAGTGTGTCTGTGCACCTCTTGTTGTGCGTCTAGATTTGATGCCGCTTCTCGTCAGATCGAGAGTGAAAAGAAAAAAGAGAAGCCGGCGATTCCGTGCGCACGCTCTGTTGGCTTCACTGAGCGAATGACGAGTACTTCACGGTGCGGAAACACACACACACACACGAGAGAAAGAGCAAGAGGAGAGGTTCAAGTGTGCTTGAGGAAGCGTGCGCCGCCGAGGGAGGGCGGGGTATTCAGAGTCACCACCAAACCGGTGTGAGAGCACGAACATCGTCAGCTGCGGTGCATCACCTCCTCGCGAGCGGAAAGATTGTGGTGGGATCCCCGGTATCCGCGACTGTCGTCTTGATACTTTTTTTTATATCTCGCTTTCGTGTGTGTTGCACATTCAAATGAACACAACGACAAAAATAAGCAAAAAAAAACAGAGTGTACAGCTCAAAAGAAAAGTAGACAGGCAAAGGGGAGAAAAACACGAGAGAGCGACAAGGTAGTCTAAAAACGGTAATGCGCGTGTCTATCGCGACTGCAACGTGCTGATGCGCGCTTCGCGCTCCTCCTGCTCAGCTTCTTCGGCGGCGATGCGGCGGAGAATAATCTCGCGCTCCCGTCGCAGCGCGTGCGCACGAGCCTCGTACAGCGCGACGCACGCCTCAGCGACAGACACATCCGCAGCCGCATCACCTCGTTCCTGCGCGCCGCGCAGCTCATTGGTGCTTGACACTACGAACCGCTCCATCTCTTCCGCGGCCGTGCGCAGTGCTGTTGTGTAGATTTGCACGTCCTCCAGGTAATCGCAGCGCGCTCTCCACGCGTCGTGCCGCTCTGTAAGCTCACGCTGAAGCGCCTGCTGCGTGCGCTGCTGTCCATCAACGCGTGCCACCGACTCCGCCAGCGACAAACGCGACGTCGTCAGGGCCTGCTCGAGCTCGCGGATCTGGCGGCGGCGCAGTGCAGCCAGGTCGCGCGTCTGTTGTGCGGCTTCGAGCGGGACCGTTCGCTGGAGGGAACGCACGATGGGCCTCAGCTGTTCAACGAGTCGCAGCACACGCGTTGTCTCCTCGCTTTCGTCGTCGTCGTCGCGCTCCAGCACGAACTGGCTTGACACAGCAGGGGCCGCGGGTCGTGAAGAGGCGGGGGCGGTCATGCCGCGGAGACTATCAGCATCTGCAGCACGCGGTGGCTGTGGCTGAGTGGGTGTGGAGGGTGTGCCCTTGCGCTGTTGTGCACGAGCGTGCGAGCCAGACGCCAGACGCAGCAGCTCTGGCAAAACTGGATACGCGGCAATGACGGCGTCCATGCGCGACTGGTAGTCAGTGTCGTCCGCACGGTGCTTCTGCGTTTGCGGCGCCGGTAGCGGTGCGATCGCCACAAGCTGTCGCAGGCAGCTGCACAAGAGCGTGAGAGGCGGTGGCTGCGTGTGGCGACTGGCCAGCGCGTGGCTGACCTGCGCAGGCAGGTCTGTCGTGGAGGGCTCGCAGAGCGAGAGAGCGGCGCGGACGGCGAGAAACAGGTGGGCAGGTTCATCGAGGTGCGCACAGACGACCTGGGCAGCGCGTCCGGCGTGCCAGTCAAGGCCGTAGAGAACACAGTTTTCAGTCAGCGAAAGTACGTCCTTGAACCGTCTGCGGTACTCACGGCAGGCGTCCTTGCGGTTCGAGACGGCGCTGGCGCTGCCCATGGCCGAGACGTGACCTGCACGCGCGACCTCTGCCTTCGACTCCCCCACGAGGCGGCAGATGCGGAAGAAGGCGTCGTCCTGGCCAGCTTCGCAGAGCCGGAGAGCAGCCTCCGCAGCGACGTAGCGCGTGTGGTGCAGGCGCACCTCATCGCAGTCGGGGCACCGTCGAAAGAAACGCCTGAAGTACGCGTTGTTCGCGGCGAGTGCGCTGCGCCGGGCGTAGATGGCCTCGCTGTCCACCACAAAGGCGACCAAATCAGCCGCGCGTGTGGAGCTTGACATGGACTCTTCACTGCCAACGACGTGTCGTAGGAGAGGAGAGGGAAAAAAGAAAAACGCAGCCCGTGTGCGAGTGAGAGAGAAAACGCGGAGGAAATATGATGAGGAGGTCGTGGAGGTGGCAGAGCGGGGAGAGGAAAAAGGGGGGGAGGCTGTCTATCCAGACAAGGCACTGTTTGCAGTGAGAAAAAGAACAAGAACAGAGGGGGTGAGAGGACGACAGTCACGCATCAGCGCCTCCACGGTTTGTGTGTGTCCGTTCTGTTCGTGCAAGAGTGTCCCAATACGGTCTTTTTTTTTGTCAGGAAACCGTTGGCACACGCGAGCGCCGGTGGCGCAGTGACTCACCCTGAGACCAGCACACACACACACTTGCAATACCTCTCTTTATTTTTCACAGTGGACCTTGCATACTTTTATCATCTTGTTGTTGTTTTGTTGGAAGATGTCGAGGAGAAAGATGGAGAACAAGAGAACGAGTGGAAACAAGAGAAACATATCTCAGGCACAACAAAAGGGGGAGGTGGCAGCCAAAAAAAAAAAAGAGAAGGAAAACATGGGGCAGTGAACAAACGAAAAAAAAACATGTGAATGACGTGGATGATAAAGAAAGGAAGAGTGGGTGTGTGGTAGACTAGCACGCAAACAAAGCATCACTGAAGGACAACGACAGGCTTGTCGTCTCCTCTACCGCCTCCCGCTCTCTCACTCTCTCTCACTCGCACACTCCTGTCTATCTTTTACCGACCTTGGATGCCGTTTGCGAGCGCGTTGCCGATTGTTTACGCCGCAGCGTCACCGTGTCAGGCATGGTTTGTGACCGCCGTGTCGCCGTCCCAGCCGGCTTGGTGCTGCTCGTCTTCCTGGACGCCCGCTCGTTCGGCTGGGCGTGCTCACTGGCGGAGCCGGTTGCTTCACGCGCGTAGTGTGAGGAGGACGCAGATGGGTGCGTCGAGGAGGGCAGCGAGCTGCTCCGGCGGCGTGTGTCGGTGAAGGCCTGAGGAGGGTCCGGCTGCGCGACTGGCACGGACCGGGGTGCCTTCTTCAACACGCGTGGTCGTGCAGCGGGACGCGTGTTCAGTCGAGCCGGGCCGTGTGATGTCGGCGAAGCAGCAGCAGTGGCAGCGGTAGTGGCGCTGGCCGTAGTGTTCGGCACAGCCCCAGGCCCCGCGCTGCCACTCCGAGACAGTCGCGGTGCGTCTGAGTCCTGTGCGACTGTGCGCAACTCCTTCCGTGTTGTCAGCGTCAGCGGTCTGTGGGAACGAGGGTTGCTCGCGGTCGTGGCGGTGACGGTGGCAGCGGCGGCACTCGAAGTTGTGTTGGTTGTTGTGTTGGCCAACACGGGGGCGCTGTTGTGCGTCGCCGACGCGGACGTCATGGAGGCGGCTGTGCCATTCAACGCACCGCTGGTCATTGGGTGCGACCCCGCACCAGCGCCAGTGCCAGCGGGTGTCGTCGCGGCCGCGAGGTGAGGCGAGCCGACGGCGAACCGTCGCGGGCCTGTGCCAGTGCCGGGAGACGACGCCATCGCACCACTGGGTGCCGCTGCGGCAGCGGTCGTCGGAGTGTTGGTGTTGATCGCACTCGGCATGGCTGTGTGCACGTACGGTGAGCCCGTGCCGCCGCGTGAAGTGAAGCGGTCGTGCTGCCGATACGTGCCCCTCTCGTCTGACCGTGCGTCGGGACGCGCGGAGTAGTTGTTGACCAGCATCTGTGCGGTGTGCTGGGTCTCCTCGAGGCGCTCAATCTCCTTAGCCCGCGTCTGCAGCGTGTCCCGTGCCCGCCTCAACTCCTCGCGCAGACCGTGCAGTGTCGCGGCGTACTCCGAGGCGTTCTGCTCCATGCGGAACAACACCATGGCCTGACGCTCCTCGTCCTGACGCAGCGCCTCGCCACGCTCTTGGGCATCGACCAGCTCCTTTCGCTGCTCCTCACTGCGCTGCTCGAGAGCCCGGACCTTGCCTTCACTCATGCGCAGGGCCTGGTCCTTGTCGGCGAGATCTGCCCGCAGCGCCATCACCTGCGACCGCAGCTGAATGACCTCGTGGCTCTGCGCGAGGGACACGGAGGTGGCGAGTGGGGCCGACGTGGAGACCGTGCTGGTCGCGACGGACGCGCCGAGTGGCGAGACATCCGCCTCCCAGTCCCCCGAAACGACCGCGCTGGCGGTGGCGCCGCGATGAAAGCGAGTCTTCTGCTGGGGCGTCAACAAGGCCCAGATCTGGGCGAACGTCTCGTCACGGTCGTTGACCTGGTCCTGCAGGCTGTTCAGCTTGGACCGCGCCGTCAGCAGCTCAGTATCCATCATGGCGATCTGATCGTTGTGTTGCGCGACGCCGCTCCGCAGCTCTTCGATTTGCCTGCGATAAACCGAAATCTCCTCGACCTCCTTCGTCACGGTGGCGTTCAGAATCTGGCTCGCCTCCTCACCCACAACACGCTCGAGCTTTTCTTGCAGCAGCTGCACCTTCAGACCCTCCACGACGCCTTCGCGTTCACGCAGCTGGCTGATGGCCGCGTCGTGGGCCGCCTGCAGCGCTGCGTGCTCGGCCTCGAGAGAGGCGTACCTGCGCTCTTCGCGTTGCTTCTCCTCCAGCACCACCTCTCGTCCACGTTCCTCAACGCGCAGCCGCTCTAGCGCCTCGTCGGTCAGTTCGATCGCCTGCCAAAAGCAGTTCTCCAAGTACCGCAGCGTCACCTCCGTCTCTACCATGTTCACCGTCGCCGTGCGTGGGCTGGTGATTGCCGCATCCGGCGTGCTCTGGCGATGCGACATGCTGCGCAGGGCCTCAAGGCGCTCGTGGACCTGCTCACGCAGGGCGTCGATCTGCTCCTGGTCGTTCTTCTCGCGCTCAGAGAGTTGACGCAGCTCCTCCTCGCGGTCGCACAGCAGCTCCGCGCACTGGGCCATGCTGAGGTGAAGCGGGCTGCTGTCGGGGCTGCCGGTGGATGCCGTCGATGGCAGGCGCGTTGATGCCACCACACCAGCCGCGCCGCTGTCGCCGCCACGCCCCCAGCGTGCCGCGGAGGCCGCCATGGCCGTCTCGCCCTCGATCCTCGCCACATCGCGCGCCGCGGCGCTCTGCAGGGTCGGGCTGCTGTACGGCTTCTTGAAGAGCAGGTCGCGCAGCGCGGCCACCTCCGACTCGAGGTCGCGAATGCGCTCCTTGTCGCTCTCCGTCGGCGTGCCGCGCGTGTCGTTCCAGCGTGGCGAGTGCCCACCGGGCAGGCGTGTGCGGTGCTTCGTCACGGGGCAGTCCTTGCTGATGTTGGCGAAGTCGAGGGACGACTTGGTCTCGAGGTAGTTGTCCTTCTCGACCGACGCCGTGACGACGAACATGAGGTGCCACCCCATCACGCGCGACGCCAGGTAGCGGTTCAGCACCGTCTCCCGCACGGGCAGCACGGACTTCTTCTCCACCTTGGCCTGCACGAGCGATTGGAGCGCCGAGAGCGAGCCGTTGATGGCGATCGCCTCGTCCTTTGTCTCCCCGCTCGCGCCGGATCGCTTCAGCCGCTCCGACCCTGCCAGGTCCGCGAGCGTCACCTTGACCATCGACGGCTGCACGCCGCTCGCGTAGCGGGTGATGTGCAGCGTCATGAGCGTGTGAGCGCGCGAGCTGCGTGCGTTGAGTGTGTGCGACGTGGTACAGCGCAGCACCTGCGCCTGCTTCACGAGCCGCAGCACCTGCGCCGCGCTGGTGACGATCCGTTTTGGCTCGCACACGTCACGGCCCAGCGGGCGGCGCAGAGGGATGCCGAGGGACGGGACGCTGTGCTGGCGCGCGCTTCGGAGTGCACGCTGGTGCGACGCGTCCGGTGGGCTCGACGGCACGCCCGTCTCTGTGCTGGCCCCGGTCAGCAGGTTGTACGGCATGTCGTTGTATATTTGAATGTAGGAGAGCTCGACGACGTCTGTGTTGGGTTTGACAAAGTCAGCGAAGATGCCCTGCGTGACGGCCGGTGTGAGGGCGTTGATGGTGTGGGTCTTGCCGCTGCCTGTCTGGCCGTAGCAGAGGACGCACACGCTGTACTGGCCGCGCAGCTGCTCCAGCACCTCGGGCACCAGCTTCGCACACATTTCGTCGTCCGTCACGGAGGGGGGCAGCACGTGGCGGAATCGGTAGGTGCGGCTTGTTGTGTCCGCGCCCGGCTCCAGCGTGCTCTGACGCGGGGAGAGCACAGCGGAGCGCGCGGACGCGTCGCCGGATGTGCTGCTGCGCGCGGTGTTGGGAGGCCACACCTCCAGCACCTGGCTCGACACGTCTCTCATGTGGGCAACCGTGCGTGTGGTGCGTGGTGTCAAGCCGGTCGCCTTCTCTTTGCCACGTGACTGCACAGAAGCAGAGCCGGTGATGGCGCTGGTGCTGCTGCTGAGGCCGGTGCGGCCGCTGGTGGTCGGCGCATCGCTGATCTTGTACTTGATATCCGCGTCCGGCACGCGTGTGGCGGTCGGCTTGAGGCGCACAACGACCTCCACGTACTCCTGCGCACTGCCGCGGCCGGCAGCCGATGACGCAATGCTCTGCGTCTGTGGGGAGACTTGGAGAGAGGCTGAAGGGGTCCCCGTCTCCTCAGTGCGCGCGCTGGTGCCGGCGGCGAGGCCGGCATCGCTCTGGTCGCGCTTCAGTGACGTGGACAGCCTCCGTGAGGCCGCCAGTGATGGTGCCGCCGGCGAGTGCGATGGTGGGTGGTAGGTCGCCTGGTCGTCCAGTGCGGATGAGGAGGCGAGGGCGCGTGGTTCGGGGCTCGGCTCCGGCGGCACGCGATCGAGACGCGGTGCCGTCTCCTTCACCAGACCATCGAACGTGGTGTGTGCGTCGTCAGAGTCATGAACCGTGGACATGAGTGCAGAGCCAACAGCGTGGCAGAGCAAAGTGGCTCAAAGCTGAGAGAATCAGTGCGTCAAAAAAAAAATCCCTGTGAGTACAGTTATTTTCTGGTTGTTGTTGTTGCTGTTGTTTTGGTTTGGTTGATCAGCTCGTTCACTGAGCTCGTGTGTGGATATGCGTGTACAGTTTGTTGTCTAGACTTTTCTTCGCCGGTTGGTGAAAGAAAAGGAGAAATGCTATTGGCCTAGCCAAGTTTCTTGAGTAGATCGGGGTAGAGAAGGAAGAGAAGAAAGAAAATGGGTTGCAGAAAGCACAAGTGAATGTGTAGGAGGAGCGCTCAGCCCTGAGTCGAAGTGACTTTATCTTCCCTTTCTGGTCTTGAAGTAGCGGTGTTTTCGTTTTTTTCCACACGCGTTCTGAGATAAGTGAGGAGGTGAGAAAGGGGTCATAGACGGCGAGAAAGTCAGCGAGTGGGGAGGGAACGTGGGAGGTGTGGCCATGAGTGGGGGCGGGGAGGAGCTGATGCGACATTCTGTTTACCACGAGAAAGGGAAAAGGAGAGCTACAACCTCGCTTTGACGGCAGTGAGAAAGGGAACTTGTACGCCTGTTTCGCTTTCGTTTTGTGTGTGTGTGTGTGTGTGTCGGTGTCTCCACTCGCTCCCGCGTGGTGCCAGGTGCCAAGTGAACGGCCGCGGCACGAAAAGCGATGACGGGGGAAAAAAAAAGACATGGCGTTGGAGCTCTCTCTCCTCTCGGCCCACGCGATGCATGTGTGCGCATGCGTGATTTGTTTGCTTTTGCTTTGCTTTGTTTGGGGTTGCTGAATCACAGAAAGTGTATCAAAAAGAAATTGTCTGACACCCATGAGGGAGCAGCGACTGTGTTTCAGTCATCATTTCCGCATACGTATATTTTTTCCCATTCTTAACGCTAGTAGAACTAAATTTGCTTCCGGAGTTAAACTCAGCCAAAGTGAGGGAGAAGAATAAGACGGTAGTTCCCAGTCGCCAGTTGTCGTTATTTTTTGCTACGTCATTCTTTCTCAGTTTTTTAACTGTTGCTTTTAATGTGGCCTCCACCAGAAAAGGTGCGTCTTGAAGCAAGGTATTGGCTTCATTTTTTTTTTCATTCAGAAGAACAAGTCCACACACGTGTATTTGAGGTCCACAAGTTCCATTTTCTCCGCGGCAAAACAAAAAGGGAAGAAAGAAGTATTCCCAGACAACGGGATATTTGTTCTTGACGGATGTCAACAATTTGGATTTCAGCTGTCAACACAAATTACAGAAAAAAACTCAAAAAAAAATTAAACAGTCCAAAAGAGGAAAAAAGAAAACACGAACTATGGAGCCGCGTCAAGTCCTCCGATGTACGTTCATGCCTGCGTCCGGCCGAGATTGCGGGTGGCAGTCGCGGGAGAAGAGAGAGAGACGGATAGCGAGAGCTGAGGGTCCATGATTGAAATTGATCTGTCCCGCATGGGGGAACGATCGACGTCACGGGCTCTCGGCTTTCATTGCCTCATCAATCCCAGGCGGTGCGCCACAACTCGGGTCACACGCTGCTCACAGCATGCGTCGTGGGCAAGACCAACAGGTGAGAGGGAACAAGACGCGTGTCCACACGAGTACACAAAAGAAAAGAAAAAGGAAGGAAACGAGTTATGTCAAGTGAAAGAGAAAAAACAAAAGTCTTTCGCATTTCTTTTTTCGGTTTTCACTGCACAGTCGAAACCAGTAGCCATTACAGCTCCGCATCGTCCTCGTCGTCGTACTTGTGGGCCTTGTTGTGGGGCGTGGAGACCT
>JASANR010001411.1:0-36531 GCA_030849635.1 Wallacemonas sp. MBr04 | reverse complement strand
TCCAGCAGAGCAACTCCCCACCCGCGGCTGCCGTCCCTACCGCTCCGACCCCACAAATCTACAATCCTTTTGCACAGCGACCAGCGCCACCACACGGCGGGTTTTCACCGTCGTTGCCGCCTCAGTGACACACTCACTTGTTGTTCGTTTTTCTTTCTTTCTTTGTTGGCTTCGCCGGTTGTGCTTTGCTCCGGTTTCCACGTTGCTTCTTGTGCTCCTCACTGCAACCTCAAATGGTGTTCGCTTTACAGTATTCTGTCTGCTCTGATTCCCCCACACACTGCTGATCTGCTGGTCGGTATTTCCGCCGCACGTGTGTGGGGGGGGGGGCGTGCAAAGTCCGGCGTCTGGCCTCGTCACTCCCTTTCGCAGCCTTTCTGAATTAACCGTGCAATTGCTCTGCCGTGGCTTTGATCCTCATGTCACACCTCGTCCCACAAACACACTCACGCTCTCCCTCAATCCTGTGTCATACTTCCTTCGAGCTCGCTATTTTTCGCCACCAGTCGTTTGTACCCCCTCCCCCCCTCTCTCTACTTCACTGTCATGGCTGTCACTCCGTACGATGTGGCGCGTGAGCTGTACGCGTCCAACATGATGGTGGCGGAGCAGAACGCACTCGAAGTCCAGCAGCGCTTGTTGGAAGACTACACGACCGCTAAGCTCGACTACCAGTCACGGCACCAGCACTACAACTCACGCGGTCGCATCGCACCCGCGGCTGCTGTCGTCGCGTCCGCCCCACCGCCGCCGCCTGCTGCGCCAGTCCCGTACACCGTGACCAACGTGCTCGACTACACCGATGGCGTAGCGGACGCAGCGCGTGAGGCGAACCCGTCGGGTGGCTCTGATGACAGTGCAGTGGACGCGGTGAAGGCGCCGATCCGATCAACGCGTTCTGTCGCGACGAGCATGCCCCAGTACAGCGAGCGCAGCACCGCGCGTGAGCTGGTCATCACGTACCCTGGCTTCTCCAGTGCCATCATGCCTGCCGACCCGCTGTTCCACGGGGCCGTCGCGGACGTGCAGACATCGTGTGCGCTCTTCTCTGTCGCAGAGCTGCGTCGCGCGATTGAAGACTCGCAGCGCGATATTATCGAGCGCGCCATGTTCCCGTTTCTTCGGCGTAAACCTGCTCAAATTGAGCCGTCACGTGAGCTGGCGATCAAGGACGCCCAGCCACTCTGGGAGCGCGCGCAGATTCTGCGACAGGAAACCGAGAGCGAGGAGGAAATCACATTTCGCAACTTGCAGCTCGGGTACGACGTGCAGCGCGACCTCATCAGCCGGGGCATCTTGCAGATCAATCCCGAGAACAAGTTGCTTATGGTGGGACCGGTCTCGCCCGCCCCCGCGTACTACGCCGACGCGATTCAGTTCGCCTTCCGCGCTGAGCGACTGGTGCTCGAATCCACAGAAGAAACTGAGCGTATGGACCTCATCGACGAGTCTTGGGTGACCAAGACGGACATTCTCGCCCTCTTCTTCGACACGGCCCCTGTGACAAGGAGCTGATGCAACAGAGAGGGAGAGAAGCTCGCGGAGTATTCCGTCCCACTCTCCGAGCCACCGCACTGTACGAAACAACCTCTATAGCCATTCTTTTTGTTTTCTTCGTGGGGACTCACTCTCATACCAACTGCAGCAATCTTCTTCCCCCGCCATGTTCTATTGTCGCTGCTCCGAACTCGCAAACGAACGGACACTCTCACCATTTTTTCTTTGATACCTTTTTTTACTCATGCCCGCCCCACTGCCTACCACCCATGCAACTGCTGCACGTGCCGCCTCAACATCACAAGCATGCACATGTAAATGACGTCGGCGCGCGCAAATCAACAATGATGGTCACCATCTGAATTAACAGAGTCTTGCGTCTTCTCTTTAAGCGTGCGTTCTCGCTGTTAAGGTGTTTGATCATTCTTGAATTGCTTTCTTCTTTTTGTTTTTTTTGTCGTCTCTCTTTCTGTCTGGTGATCATTGTCGCGTGCCGTTGTTGTCCTTTACAACTTCGCAAACTGTTTGGGCCCGCTGCCACTGCCTGTCATGTTTTCGCTCTTTCTTCTTCGTTTTGCGGACAAGTGACACACACGAAAGGAAACATCAACTGAAGATACACGTGCCGTGCACTGAACGTGCTTCCAAATTGTGCAGCTGACCACAACAGCTTGAGGGCTGTTGATTGTTGGTCGCTTCGGACTCATGTCTTGCGATGATCTGCAGGGCGGAACTGTCTGTTTTCTTCACTCACATGCACACATACGCACCCCACTCGTATGTCTTGTGCTTTCATTTCAAACACACAACTACACACGTCTTTCTCTCTCTCACTCTTGTCATTCAACCTGGTGCATGTGAAAAGTCAAACGGCCTTCTCTCGTGTTGTTTGTTCAACGTTTACTTCTGACTCTGTTTGTCCGCTTGTGCGCCGGCATACGCACCTGTGGCAACACTCAATAGACAACGACAAAGAACAGAAACAATAGGAGAATCCGATCGTGTACTTAGCCTTAGATACACACAACGAAAAAGAAATTACAAGAATCGAAGGGACGAAAACACCAAGACCGGTCCGTCCCCCCCTCCTTTCTCTCTCTCACACACACAAGAAACCACTTTGGTTGGTGTGGTGAAACGCGCGACCACAACGAGCAAACGTCTTAGTCACTGTGATGCACCCCAACTCCACTGCAAAAGGCCGCTCAAAGGCGAGCACGCTGAGCCCACCCGCGGTTGACAAGGCCAAGATCCACCGCAATCCAACCCACGTCGCCAAGGACGCGGCCGATGCGTACCAGGAGGCGAATCCGCTCCTCGACCGACTCTACTCGGACGGCACCAGCAGCGGCGCCAACGTCGCCATCCCCAACCGCCTCACAAACCCACCCAAGAGTCTCAGTCCACGCCCACCAGCCGCAGCGACGACGCAAGGGCACCCCTCCAGTGCCCCGCCAAGCCGTGACGGCGGACGCAGCGCTGCCGCCTCAGCCACAGCCGCATCCACCACACGCAAGGCCGGTGCCCCCAGCCGTGGCACCACCACGGTCGCCAACGCACTGCAGCTGTTCGAGCAGCCCACCTACAGCGAGGATGACCTCCGTCGCACGTTCACCTCGTCCGCGCAGCACAAGGTGATGCCGCTGACACGCAAGTCACGCGCGCCGCCGGCAAAGCTCGCGCCGCTGTCCTCGGCCTACCCTGAGGCGACGACGACGATGGCGCCCACCACGCAAGGTCCCGCCGGCGCGACGGCAGCGACAGCTACGACCACCTCCGCCAACGCGTCGTCCGCGAGCTGCATCCCTCGTTTCGTCAAGTCGTCCTCGAACGCACCAAACGAGTTCGCGTACATGGTGGCGCGGCCTCGCGGCATCCGCGACCCGTTCAACCCCTACGACCTCCACGTCGTCGCTCACAAGGACATCAACCCCGACAACTACTACACGGTCTCCGCAGCCGGC
Organism: Wallacemonas sp. MBr04; assembly: GCA_030849635.1. NCBI lineage: Eukaryota > Euglenozoa > Kinetoplastea > Trypanosomatida > Trypanosomatidae > Wallacemonas > Wallacemonas sp. MBr04. The sequence continues at coordinate 33,070 of JASANR010001411.1, read as the reverse complement.
GTCACGCACTTCTGCAACGGCGTCGCCCAATTCATCGAGCTGCCAACGTGGGAGCGTGAGTGCAAGGCGTTCGACCAGGTCAGCCAGCTCCCCATGTTCCAGGAATACAAGCGCTGGCGCAGCTTTCTCCTGTGGCGGGGCCTCGTTCGCAAACACGCCATCACCAACAGCCGCAACTTCCTGTCCACCAACCTCTTCCACGTCCACCCGAACCTCGGCGCCACGCTGCAGAACGTGCACCGCATTTGCCTTGAGTTTGTGCACAGCAACTGCCTCTACGTCTCGCCGACGGAGACGCGCCCGCTTGACGCGTACTGCGCGACGCTCAACGACCACCTCCAGTCGCAGCGCACGCGTCTCGAGAAGATGATGCGGACGATCCGCGACCAGGTCGAGCAGGCGTGCAAGGCGGCCATGCTGGCGGCCCAGCTCGAGCGCGAGCAGATGAACGTGCTGCACAAGGAGGAGGAGGACAAGCGCAAGAAGAAGATGGTCGACATTCGCGAGCTCGGCACGCAGCAGCAGCCGTCCTACATCGAGGTGACCCAGCGAAAGGCCACCTGCAAGCGCCTGACGGCCTTCATTCGGCTGTGCGACTACTACATCGTCACCAGCCTGACCCAACTCGCCACGCAGTCGTTCGAAAGCGTCCAGCGTGACTGGCGCTACCCACCAGTGGCGATGGCAGCCGCAGGAACCGCAACGGGCGCGGCGGCCACGTCCTCCTCAACGCAGCACCCGCTCACCTCCGCCGCCGGCAGCACCACAACGCCGGCCCCGCAGGCCAAATCCAAGGGCGACGCTCGCGGTGCGCGCGACAAGAAGGCTGAGACGAGCGAGGGCCCCTACACCGGGCCGATCCTCTCCGTCGACGTCGTGTACAACGAAGACGAGTCGATGGTGGAGGTGCTGCCGTCACACGCGCAGGTGTCCGAGGTGCTGGAGGACATCCTGCGCGACTACCTGCGCACCGTCGGCGGCGTGCCGCGGCTGGTGTCGATGGACTCGTTCAAGGTGTACACGTCCCAGGCCGAGGACACCACCGAGCCCGAGGCGGGCGGGGCGATCGACGTGTCGGAGATGGTGACGTCGGAGAAGCCGTACCAGACCACCATCGGTGCCATCCGCAGCAGCGTGAGCAAGGCGTACGCGGACGTGGAGCAGTACGTGCACACCTTCGACGTCTTCCGCGACATGTACGTGCGCAATGGCCGCCTGGACACGGACGAGATTCTGGCGCGCGACGAGTCCATCGACTTTTTCCGCGAGCGCCTGTCGACGTACAAGAGCCAGATGGAGCACATCAGCAAGATCCCCAACGCGAAGGACGAGGCGCGCATGACGGTGCTGACCGAGGAGCTCCGCGAGTTCTTCACGCCGAGCCCCGTGAGCTGTCTCGAGGCGTTCCACAAGCTCATCCCCGTCATCGCCCACGCGCGCAACGAGAAGCTCCTCGCCGAGCTGCTCAAGCACACCACCTACCTCGCCGCGACCCCAAAGACGGTGGAGCACTACGTGGAGTACCTCGAGTTCTACAAGGACCTCGAGTCGCACTTCGACACCGTCGCGGCTGCCTACGACTTTATCCGTGAGCTGTTTGTGCTCATGCAGGAGGAGAAGATCGACGTCAGCGAGGACGACGAGGAGACGTTCCGCAGCGGCACGCGCCCGCAGTTCGAGAAGCTGCGCACCCTCATGCAGTCCTTCGAGGACTCGAAGGAGTCGCAGCAGCGCTACTTCACCCGCAACGTCGAGGAGCAGATGGAGCAGCTGCGCCGCAACATCGAAACGGTCTACGACAAGGCAGGCCAGCCCATCGTCACATCGGGCGAGGCCCCAGTCGACGAGGTGATTGTGTACATCACCAAGCTGCAGGCCGAGGCCGAGGCCATCTCCGCGCGCGAGAAGGAGCTGCGCCGCTTCCAGCTCGAGATGGGCGCTGAGGAGACGACGGTGGACACGATGGTGGACATGCTCAACGATGTAAGTATCAAGACCCGTCTCTGGACGGGCATCCGCGACTGGGACGTCTTTGTCGACGAGGCGAGCCAGGTGCCCTTTGACGAGCTCGACATGCCGCAGCTGCAGGACACCGTGCAGAAGTACGCGACGACGGTGAAGCAGGTGTCGACCAAGCTGCCCAACAACGCCGCCGTGCCGAAGCTGAAGAGCAAGGTCGAGGAGTGGCGCCAGCTGCTGCCCGTGCTCACCGCGATGAAGAACCCCAAGCTGAAGCAGGACCACCACGCCAAGATGTCCGCCGTTGTCGGCCTCATCGAGGACCCCAGCACGGGCGCCGCCAAGTCGCTCACCGACTGGGGCAACCAGGCCACCGTCGCGATGCTGCTCGGGCACCACATCCTCAACTACCGCGAGGAGATTGTCGCCATCAGCGCCGCCGCCACCGAGGAGGACAAGCTGCAGCAGCAGATCGACAAGGTCAACGCGATGTGGAACGGTGGCGGGCCGAAGCCGGCGATGGAGTTCCAGTTCCACAACCACAAGGACATCAAGGACCTCTACACGCTCGTCGGCTCCGCGGTCGAGGACGTCACCGCCCTGCTGGACGACTCCAGCATCGCCATCTCCACCATCGGCTCCAGCAAGTTCTGCCAGGGCGTGCTGCGGGTCCAGGTCGACCGCTGGGAGAACCGCCTCAAGTACATGCAGGAGACCCTCGATCGCTGGGTCGAGCTGCAGCGCACCTGGATCTACCTCGAGAACATCTTCTCGTCCGCGGAGATCCGCAGCCAGTGGAAGGACGACGCGAAGCGCTTCGAGAAGGTGGACCGCTTCTACCGGGATCTGATGCGCAAGGCACACGACCTGCCCACGGCCTACCGCGCGCTCCTGATCAACCCACCGTCTTTCGACTCCATGGAGCCGCCCACCGGCAAGTTCCTCAAGTCCGACCTCGAGAACTACATCAAGGAGCTGGAGAAGGTGCTCTCGAGCATCGAGAAGAAGCTCGAGGAGAAGCGACGCGCCTTCCCGCGCTTTTACTTCCTCAGCAACGACGACCTGCTCGACATCCTGGCCAAGGTCAAGACACCGGAGCTGATGATGCCGCACATGCTCAAGATGTTCGACGGCATCAAGACCCTGGTCTTCTCGGAGAACAACGACATCACGCACTTGGTCTCCATGGAGGGCGAGAAGGTGGAGCTGGTGAACAAGACCGTCAAGGCGCGCGGTCCAGTCGAGTCGTGGATGGACATGCTCGAGCGCGAGATGTTCTCGACTCTGCGCAAGCACGCACAGGCCTGTCTCGAGGACTACGAGGCGCGTGGCGACCGCACCGAGTGGATGTTCCAGCATCCCGTGATGCTCGTACTCATCATGGAGCAGCTCCTGTGGACACGCAGTGTCGAGGAGGCCCTGGACAAGTCGGACTCCGACACCCGGATGCAGGCTCTGCGCGACGACAACTACCGCTCCCTCGAAGACCTCGCCGGTCTGACCGCGCGCAACCTGTCCAAGCTGCAGCGCATTCTCCTCTCCACGCTCATCACCATCGACGTGCACGGCCGTGATCTTGTGGATGAGATGTGCGACAGCAAGGTGCGCGTGAGCGGCGACTTTGGCTGGCAGAAGCAGCTCCGCGCGTACTGGGAAAAGGACGAAGACGGCGCGGGTAACATCTTCATCCGCCAGAACAACTCCCGCTTCGTCTACGGCTACGAGTACCTCGGCGCACAGGGGCGCCTCGTCATCACCCCGCTCACCGACCGCATTTACATGACCGTCACCGGCGCGCTCAAGCTGTGCCTCGGCGCTTCACCCTCCGGCCCGGCCGGCACGGGCAAGACGGAGACCGTCAAGGACCTCGCCAAGAACCTGGCGCGCCAGTGCATCGTCTACAACTGCTCTGATGGTGTCACGTACAAGATGATGGAGAAGCTCTTCTCGGGTCTGATCCAAACGGGCGCCTGGACGTGCCTGGATGAGTTCAACCGTATCAACATCGAGGTGCTGTCCGTCATTGCCTCGCAGCTGCTCGAGATCAAGCTCGCGCTGCAGAGCGGCAAGGAGACGTTCAACTTTCAGGGCACCCCTGACGTCCGCGTCCGTGAGACCTACGGTGCGTTCGTCACGATGAACCCTGGCTACGCTGGGCGTACCGAGCTGCCCGACAACCTCAAGATCCTGTTCCGCCCAGTCGCCGTCATGACGCCAGACTTCCGCATGATTGCTGAGGTCATCCTCTACTCGGAGGGCTTCAAGAACGCCAAGGACCTGTCCCTGAAGATCACGCAGCTGTACAAGCTGAGCTCCGAGCAGCTGTCCCCGCAGGACCACTACGACTTTGGTATGCGTGCGTTGAAGTCCATTCTCGTCATGGCCGGCGACCTGAAGCGTTCGCAGCCTGACGTGGAGGAGGACCTCACCCTCATCGTCGCTTGTAACGACTCGAACGTGCCCAAGTTCGTGGCCGAGGATATCCCACTCTTCCGCGGCATCATGCAGGACCTGTTCCCAGGCGTGACCTTCCCCGAGCGCGAGTACGCCGAGTTGCTCCCCGCCCTGCACGCGCAGATGGACAAGAAGAAGTTGATGGACGCTGGCCTCTGGGTCAAGAAGGGCATCCAGTTCTACGAGACGCTCATCGTGCGCCACGGTGTGATGATGGTCGGCGTGACGGGCACTGGCAAGACGGAGTCGCGCAACTGCATCGCCGAGGTGCTGACGGCGCTGTCGGAGGCGGGCAGCACGAACCCCATGGCACGCCCCGTGCAGCAGTTCGTCATGAACCCCAAGTCCATCTCTCTCTCCGAGCTCTACGGCCAGCTCGACGTCAACACGAACGAGTGGAAGGACGGCGTGCTGGCTGTGATCGCCAAGGATTGCGTGCGTGCGTCGGAGGGCAACAAGGACCACCGCTGGATCGTCTTCGACGGACCTGTCGACACGCTCTGGATCGAGTCCCTCAACTCCGTCCTCGATGACTCGAAGCTGTTGTGTCTCGACAGTGGCGAGCGTATCAAGTTGCCCGACACGATCCACATGCTGTTTGAAGTCGCGGACTTGGCGGTCGCCTCGCCGGCCACGGTCTCTCGCTGCGGCATGGTGTACGTCGACGCGACGGATCTGCCGTGGAGCGCGGTGGTGGGCCAGTGGGCTGCCACGAAGCTGACGGATGCCGGTGCCCAGCCGCAGTGCCGCGACTACATCGTCTCTCTCTTTGACCAGTACGTCGCCAGGGGCCTGCAGTGGCTGCACACCGAGAAGGTTCTCATTGACGCGGGTGACATCAACGTCGTGCAGTCCATGTGCGACTTCTTTACGGCGCTGATCGAGGTGAACAAGGTGAAGCTCATGGCCGACCCGCGCGGCGAGACGGTGCTGCCTGCTGACGACACCATTTTTCGCGAGCGCAACGAGATTTGCCACGCCATCTTCGCCATGTCCTACGTGTGGGCCATCGGCGGCAACGTGGATCAGCGCGGCCTGGAAAGCTTCGACACATTTGCGCGCACCGTGTTGGAGTCGCTGGTGCGCTTCCCCAACAGCGGCAGCGTGTACGACTACACGATTGACTACAACACGCGCCTGCTCGTGCCGTGGGAGGATCAGATCCCAGAGTACGTCTACGACCCCAAGGAGCCCTTCTTCAACATCCTCGTGCCGACCGTCGACACGGTGCGCTACAGCAGCATCATCCGCACGCTTGTGCAGTGTGGCAAGCCCATCCTCTTCAACGGCCAGACCGGTGTCGGCAAGAGCGTCATCATGGCGGACTGCCTGCAGAAGAACCGCGAGGCGCTGCAGCTCGCCCTCATCACCTTCCAGTTCAGCGCCCAGACGTCATCGGAGCGGACGCAGGAGTTGATCGAGACCAAGCTGAAGCAGAAGCGCAAGAACATCCTCGGCGCCCCGCCCGGCCGCAAGGTGGTGCTCTTCATCGACGACCTGAACATGCCGGCGCTGGAGGTCTTTGGTGCCTCGCCGCCCATCGAGCTCATTCGCCAGCTCATGGGCAACGGCGGCTTTTACGATCGCAAGGTGGCAGGCTTCTGGAAGCACGTCCAGGACGTCACGGTGGTGGCGGCGTGCGGCCCGCCGGAGGGTGGCCGCAACCCGGTCACACCGCGCCTCACGCGCCTCTTCCACCTCCTCCAGATTCCGAACCTCACCGACGAGTCGATGAAGCGCGTGTTCAACGCCATCCTCGGCGGCTTCCTGGAGAGCAAGAACTTCGCCAAGGAGGTGCGCGACGCGACCCGTTCGCTTGTCATGGTGAGCGTGGACGTCTTCAACAAGCTCCGCGAGGAGCTGCGCCCGCGTCCGACGACGCCGCACTACACGTTCAACCTGCGCGACCTCGCCAAGGTGTTCCAGGGCATGACCCAGGTCGTTCCGCGCGTGTGCCGCGATCAGCAGTCTGTGACGCGCCTCTGGATTCACGAGTGCATGCGCTGCTTCTACGACCGCCTCGCCACGCCCGAGGACCGCCGCTTCTTCACCGAGGAGCTGATGATGGACAGCATCACCCGTCTCGTGCCGGGTGCCGGCTCGCACGCCGACTACTTTGAAGGCGAGCCGATCATCTGGGGAGACTTCCTGCGCTTCGGTGCCGCCGAAAAGGTCTACGAGGAGGCGGCCGACTTCAAGCGTCTACCGCAGATCTTCGACGAGTACCAGGATGATTACAACGCCACGGCGACGGCGACAAAGCCTGGCGAGACCGCGCAGGTGCCATCGCTGAATCTGGTGTTCTTCAAGGACCACTGCGAGCACCTCGCGCGCATCATCCGCGTCATCCGTCAGCCGCGTGGCAACGCGCTGCTGGTCGGCGTGGGTGGCTCAGGCAAGCGCTCGTTGACGCGTCTCGCCTCGTACGTGGCGGACTGCCGGGTGTTTGAGATCTCCGTTGGCAAGGGCTACAGCATCGCCGACTTCCACGAGTTCCTGATGGAGGTGTACACCTACGCGGGCGTGCAGGCGAAGCCGTGCATTATCTTGCTCTCCGACAACCAGATCGTGCACGAGGCGATGCTCGAGGACGTGAACAACATGCTCAACTCGGGCGAGGTGCCGTCCCTGTTCACACCCGAGGAGCGCGAGAAGCGTGTCAGCGCGTGCGTGGAGGCCGCGCAGCAGGAGGGCATCACCAACCGCGACGACGTCTACAACTTCTTCATCTCCCGCGTCCGGGACAACATGCACATTGCGCTGTGCATGAGCCCCGTCGGCGACAACTTCCGCACACGCTGCCGTCAGTTCCCGTCGCTCGCCAACTGCTGCTCCATCGACTGGTTCGACGAGTGGCCGCGCGAGGCCCTGTCGGGTGTGGCGCGCCGCCTGCTGGAGGACATGAAGGACGCCCTGCCCGCCTCCCTCTACGAGGCCCTGCCAGACCTGTGCGTGGAGGTGCACTCCACCATCACCGAGTTCGCCCACGTCTACTGGGAGGAGCTTCGGCGCCGCTACTACATCACGCCGACCTCGTACCTCGAGTTCATCGACCTGTATCGCGGCATGCTGACGGAGCGCCGCGACGCGGTGCAGGAGCAACTCGCCCAGGTCGTCAACGGCAAGCAGAAGATGAAGGAGACGGACGAGACCATCGCCACCATGAAGGTCGAGATCGAGGAGAAGCGCCCGCTGCTGGAGAAGGCGAGCAAGGAGACGGAGGAGGTCGTCGCGGACCTCAAGATCCGCCAGACCAAGGCCAGCGAGGTACAGGTCCACGTCCGCGCGCAGCAGGCGAGCGCCGCCGAGCAGCAGCTGGAGGCCTCCAAGATCGCAGCGGAGGCGAACAGCCGTCTGGCCGAGGCCAAGCCCATCATTGACCGCGCCAAGGCCGCCCTCGACACCATTCAGGCCAGTGACCTCAACGAGCTCCGCTCCTTCGCGAACCCGCCATCGGCGGTGCTCAAGACGACGCAGGCGTGCATGGTCATGTTCGACCCGAAGGACTTCAACGGCTCGTGGTCGGGCAGCACGGACTGGAAGGGCGCGCGCGAGTTCCTCTCGCACCGACCGCTGCTGGACATGATCCGCAACTACCCGACGGACAACGTCAAGCCGGCCGTGCTGCAGAAGATCCAGAAGTACGTGAATGACGAGGAGTTCACCGTGGAGATCTGCTCGAGCAAGGGCTCGCAGACGTGCGGCAGCCTGTGCGCGTGGGTGCACGCGGTGAACGAGTACTCCAAGGTGGTGAAGGAGGTCGCCCCGATGCGGCAGGCCGCGGCAGAGGCCGAGGAGCACTTGGCCAACACGAACGCGAAGCTGCAGGAGGCGCAACAGCAGCTCAAGCAGGTGGAAAAGGAGCTGGGTGAGCTGCAGAAGAACTACGAGGTGAGCCTCAAGAAAAAGAACGACCTCGAGTCGGGTCTGCAGATCTGCATCACGCGGCTTGAGAACGCCGAGACACTCTCTGGCTCCCTGAAGAGCGAGGGCACACGATGGGCCGAGAACATCAAGATTCTCCAGACGCGACTGGACGCACTGCCGCTCGAAGTGTTCCTGGCGAGTGCGTGCGCAGCCTACTATGGCGCCTTCACGCCGGCCTTCCGCAAGCGCGTGATGGGCAGCTGGCTGACGAAGCTGAGTGGCAAGGGCTACGAGCTGGGCAGCGCGACGCTCACCTCGATCCTCGGCGACCCCGTCGACACGCTGAACTGGCAGGTCAACGGCCTCCCAACGGACGAGACGTCCACAGAGAACGCCATCATCGCGATGCTCTCTGCCGCACCGCGCCGCTGGCCGCTGCTGATCGACCCGCAAGAGCAGGGCGTCAAGTGGCTCGCGCAGCAGTTCGCACCCGGCGGTGGTGGTGGCGCGGCGGCCGCGGCCGCGGCGGCGCGTGGCAAGCCTGGCGTCAAGGTGATTCGCCTGTCGGACCCGACGTGGATGCGGACGCTGGAGGCGCAGATCCGCCTTGGTGGTGTGGTGGTCATCGACGATCTCGGCGAGACCCTCGACCCCGCCCTGGAGCCTCTCATTGCGCGCCGCATCTTCGCGGCGGAGGGCGGCTCCCCGCAGATCCAGCTCACGCCACAATCTGGCCCGATCGACTACAACCCCAACTTCCGCCTGTTTCTCTGCACGAAGCTGCCCAACCCGCTCTTCCTGCCCGACATTAGCACGCGCACGGTGCTGCTCAACTTCACCGTCACCCTCGAAGGCCTGCAGGACCAGATGCTGGGCGAGGTTGTCTCCATCGAGAAGAAGGAGATGGAAGACGAGAAGAACACCATCATTCAGGGCATCGCCCACGGCCAGAAGAAGCTCAAGCAGATTGAGGCGCAGATCCTGGATCGGCTGCAGTCCACGCAGGGCAACATTCTCGACGATCGCGACCTCATCTCCGAGCTCAAGTCCGCGCAGTCCAACGCCGAGGTGCTCAGCGCAAACCAGAAGGAGGCGAACAAAAAGATGGAGGTCATCTCCGCCTCGCGCGAGCGCTACCGCAGCGTGGCCGTCCGCACAGCCATTCTCTTCTTTGTTCTCGCTGACATCTCGCGCATTGACCCCATGTACCAGTACTCACTCCAGTTCTTCGTCAAGCTGGTGCGCAACGTGGTCCGCTCCACCCCGAAGCGTGCCGACTTTGCGGAGGACAGCAAGACGATGCTGGGAGAGCACCTGCAGAACGTCATTGACGGCGCGACCAAGACGACCTACACGCAGATCTGCCGCGGTCTGTTCAACAAGGACAAGCCCATCCTGTCGCTGCTCATGACGACCGCGATCGAACGACAGGCCGGCACCATTCCTGAGGAGGAGTGGCAGTACTTTGTGCGTGCCTCCGCCTTGGTCGCGTCCGAGCTGCCCGAGCTGCCGAGCAAGCTCGCCTGGCTGTCGCGCCAGCAGTGGGAGTTGGCCGAGGCGCTCAGCCGATGCGTGCCCGCCTTCAAGGAGCTTGCCCAGAGCCTGGCGCAGGACGCGGACGCATGGAAGGCCTTTGTGCAGCACGAGACGCCGCACCTGGCCGAGCTGCCCGCCGGTTGGTCCGCGCGTCTCGCGCCGTTCGAGCGCATTCTGCTCATGCGCTGCTTCCGCGAGGAGAAGCTGTACTTTGCCCTCGTCGACTACGTCATTGCGACGATGGGGACGACCTACATGGAGCCGCCCCCGTTTGACCTGCGCAGCGCCTGGAAGGACAGCGCGGCGGCGACGCCGATCATCTTTGTGCTGTCCCAGGGCGCCGATCCGATGGATGCGCTGCAGGCCTTTGCCCGCGCCGAGGGCCAGGAGCTGCAGTACGTGTCGCTGGGTCAGGGCCAGGGTGAGAACGCGAAGCGCCTGATCGCGTCGTGCCGCGCCAGTGGTTCGTGGGCGATGCTGCAGAACTGCCACCTGTCCAAGAGCTTCATGCCAGAGCTCGAGGCGGAGGTCGCGGCGCTGCAGCACCCCGCTGCGATCGCGGAGACGAACGCGAACTTCCGTCTCTGGCTGACCTCGATGCCGACCGACTTCTTCCCTGTGTTCGTGCTGCAGACGAGCATCAAGCTCACCAACGAGCCGCCGACTGGGCTCAAGGCGAACATGGTGCGGTGCTTCCAGGACCTCACGCCGCAGGAGTACGATGTCTACACGGATGCGCAGATGATGGGCGAGGTGCCCAAGGGGAAGGCCTTCAAAAAGCTGCTCTACGGCCTCTGCTTCTTCCACTCCATCATCCTCGAGCGCAAGAAGTTCGGCCCGCTCGGCTGGAACGTGCGGTACGAGTGGAACGACACCGACTTCCACGTCTCCAAGCAGTGGCTCTCGCTCTTCTTTGACGAGAAGGACGTCGTGCCGTGGGAGTCGCTCGAGTACATCATTGGCCAGATCGTCTACGGTGGGCGCGTCACTGACCCACAGGACCGCGGCACGCTGCTGACCATCCTGCGCACCTACCTCAACCCAAGCATCCTGCTCGACGACCACCGACTCAGCGCCAGCGGCGCCTACTACGCCCCGCCGGCGGGCTCTCTCGAGGCCGTCAAGGCGCACATTGGCGAGATGCAGCTCCAGGACGATCCCGAGGTCTTCGGCATGCACGACAACGCCAGTCTGCGCTACCAGCTCCAGACCTCCCAGTACGTCCTGAGCACGGTCGTCTCTGTGCAGCCGCGCCTTGTTGGCGCGCAGGGCGGCAGCGGGCCCACACCAGAGGAGGAGGTCCGGCGCAAGTGCAAGGAGTTCGAGGCGACGCTGCCACCCAACCTGTCGCGCGAGGAGGCGGGCCCACACAGCTTCACGACGCTTGCGAACGGGCTGCCCAACTCCATGTCGACGGTGCTCTCGCACGAGCTGGTCAAGTACAACAAGCTGCTCACCCGCATCCGCACGACGCTCGCCGACCTCCAGAAGGCCCTACAGGGTCTTACGGTGCTGTCGGCGGACTTGGATGCGATGTACAACGCGTTCCTTGCCGACCAGGTGCCGCAGCTGTGGAGCGCCGTCGCGTACGCGTCGCTGAAGCCGCTGGGCTCGTGGTACCGCGAGCTGCTGGAGAAGGTGCAGTTCATCCGCGGCTGGGTGCAGAAGGGCGAGCCGCACGCCTTCTGGCTGGCGGGCTTCTTCAACCCCAGTGCCTTCATGACAGGCGTCTACCAGGCCTTTGCGCGCGCCGAGGGAGTCTCTGTCGACAAGCTCGGCTTCAAGTACGAGGTGGTGGACGTCAGCGTGGACGAGCTCACGGCGGCCCCCGCGCGCGGCTGCTACGTCTACGGCATGTACGCGGATGCCTGGCGCTGGGACGCGCAGGAGCAGGTCATGGCCGACTCGCTCCCCGGTGAGCCCTACGCGCTGCTCCCAATGATCCACTTCTTGCCGGAGCCGTTCCACAAGAAGCCAGTCACCTCGCACGCCGTCCCGCTCTACCGCACCACGAATCGCGCTGGTGTCATTTCCTCCCTCGGCGCGAGCTCCAACTACGTTCTTTCTGCCGAGTTCCCTTCCAAGAACGGCTCTGACTACTGGCTGCTCATGGGTGCCGCCTGTGTCTGTGCCTTGGACAACTAACACGACAAGACGAGGGCGGGCGGGCGCGGAGGAGAGGAGAGCCGGGAACCCTGTTATTGTTGTGATGTTCTCGTTAGTGCGACGACCACCGACAGAGACACCGCACCCCCTTTCTGTACTCGCCCAACGCTGTTTTTCTTTCTCTCTTCGCATGTTGGTTTTGTGAGTGTGCCTTGTTTTTGTTTTTTTCCCGTTGGTGACACACAACATGTAAAGTGCTGCGAATCGTAACTGTTTTTTTTTTTTGCATCTACATTGCCCTCTCTCTTGTTCTTGTTCTGTGCTCCCGTTTTTTTTTTATGTTCTTCTGATGTATGATAGTGATACCGTTGAAACCACATTCCCACTCAACAGAAAGCGAGAAAGAAGCCGTACGGATCGCCCTTGCCCCCACAGCGTGGCTGTTCCCACACACAGACAGACAGTTGTCCACACACTTTTAGCACGTCAACGTCTGTGCGACTTTGTGTGCGTGTGTGGGAACAGTCACTCCGGCCGGTGTTTGCCATCACAGCAGCGAGGACTGCTGCTTACTTCCCATTCACACGCGCGGAGCCATCAGCGCACTGTATCAAACAGACTTGCAGCAGTGAACACTGTGCGCTCGTTACCAACGTATGTGCGCGTCGCATACTGCCAGTCTCTTCCTGTTCGCATCCGAATACTCATCGCACCCCTTCCCCCTCTCCCTGTCATTCGCTTTCATCCTTCTCACTTTCCCTCTCATATACGCAGCGGCACACATTTCCTCGAAAATGGTCAAGTCCCACAACATCCGCGCTGGCCGCCTCGTGCGCATCCTCCGTGGTCCCCGTCAGGACCGCGTTGGTATCATCGTCGACATCGTCGATGGCAACCGCGTGCTCGTGGAGAACCCGACCGACGCCAAGATGTGGCGCCACGTGCAGAACCTCAAGAACGTGGAGCCCCTCCGCTTCGTCGCCAACGTCTCCCGCGGCTGCAGCAGCAAGACGCTCAAGGAGACCATCGAGAGCTCCAAGGTCCTCGAGAAGTACGCCGCGACCCGCACCGCCAAGCGCGTGAGCGCCAAGCAGTCCCTCGCTGCGGCCAACGACTTCGAGCGCTACCAGCTCCGCGTCGCCAAGCGCTCTCGCGCCTTCTGGACGCGCAAGGTCTTCGATGAGAACGACGCCAAGAAGCCCGTCTCCTGGCACAAGGTCGCGCTCAAGAAGCTCCAGAAGAAGGCCGGTAAGGTCGATGGCTCTGATGCCGCGAAGAAGCGCATCGCCAAGGCCAAGGCTGCCCGCAAGAGCGCCCGCGCCGAGCTGTAAAAACGTGAGTGCGTTCATGCAGTCCAAGAAATCGTGTTACCCCGTTCATACTTTCTTCTTTTGATTTAACAAAACAAAAATGAAAAAAAAAACATTCACAAGCGACTGAACAGTCCGCGGTGACACCAGTCATGCCAAACTCACTCGCGCACACATCACTCTGATCGCCGCAGAGAGGTACGACGGAAAGTGGTCGTGAGATGGCGTGACAACTATCAAGTGTGTGATGACGCGATGCATCACTGCTTCGCAGCGTGACAATGGGAAGCGGCATTGTTTTTCTTTCCCACTCTGTTGTCTCGTGAGCGTCCTCTTACATCTTCACCGTGACATGACTTCTAGCCTGCTCGCTCTCCTCAAGCGATCTCCCCTCCCCGCCCCCTCCCACAGCACGCGTCTGACAGTTCGCGAACCATCTTCACACTCCTCCGACTTCTCCTTCTATACCTCTCTTCATTTTTGTTTTTGCTTCTCTCCGAATGCTCTGAAATAAGATTTCACTGTTGGTATTGTGTCAGCCCCTTTACGTTTCTCTCACTCGTTCCTTGTTGTTCCTTTTCCCCGTCAGAATGACCGAAACGGTGCCCGCCACCGTAGACGATTTGCTGTTGGAGTGGATTCAATCGGCTCGCATTCGACGCACTGACAAGCAGAGTCTCCTGCTGGACGCGCTCCTTGGCCCGCAGCCATGTGGCGCGCCGTCTCACACCACACAGTCGGCACTTGCGGTGCTTGAGTCTGTCTCGGCATCCACCGCCGATATCCAGTTCATGCGCCATCAGGCGGAGGCTCTCACCGTGTCGTGTGACGCTGAGCTCATCGCCGCCGCACTGTCGTCGGACTGCGCGATGGAGCTGCGCCTTGCCGACACGACGCAGGTCTTTGTCGGCCCTGATGCCGTCCACACCATCACCGCTGAGCTGTGCGAGCAGCAACAGTCGCTCCAGACGAGTCTGACGCGCGCCTCCACGTGCCCCACGAACCGCCGGCCGTCAGCAGGCGCCCCAGCACGTGTGCGGGCCGTGTCAGCGCCGCAGAGCTGGCTTGTCGATCCGTCGGCGCCCTTCACGAGCTCGCCCACCTCGACCACGACACGCTCCGCTGCCTCCTCCTCCGCATCGAGCCGAGCCGAGCCGTACGAGTCTGGTCCGCTGCGCGTGGGCACCCTCGTGACGTACTATGAGGACAGCGAGCAGCGCCGCGTTGTCTTTTCCGTCCATACCGTGTTCACCTTCGCGGTGGATGGCCAACGCGTGGAGAGCATCGTTCGCACACTGCAGAGCCGCGACGGCACCAGTGCGGCCGAGGCACTCACAGAGGTACACTTTGGCTATCTTCTCGAGAAGAGCGTCAAGGCAACGTGCTTGTAGAGTGCATGCTTGTTGTCTGTTTTCAGGGCGTACTTACCATTTTCCCAGTTTTTAGATGCACTCCCTCCCTCAACCTTGTATGGCTACGCTTCGTAGCATGAGTGCTTTGTTTAGATTTCAACTTCAACAATACACTGACCAAACTCCCAAAGCCCCCCTCGCCTCCCCGCCCCCCACGAACCTCGTTCACAGGTTCCACGCTGTTGCTGCCAAGAGTGGACTGTCGTGGCTCCTGTGAAGGGGTGGCAACGGAGGTGAGTAGCACCTGCCTCTCTCCGTTCCTTGTCTCTCTGCAAAAGGAAACAAAAGCACCAACCAACGCTCAAACAATCAGTACGCCCCTTCCCTCCTCCTCCCGTCCCAATCTGCCTTGGCACGTAGCGTTCTATCTACAAGCTCCTAATTCCCTCTTCCTTTGCCAAGCACTCACACCCTTCGGTGTTCCTCTTCCGTTTCTGTCCTCTATACCCTCTCCTTTCTCTCGTAAGCAGCTACCATGTCTGAAATCAAGGTTCTGATTCAGCAGGTGACGGGACGCAACTTTGTGCTGAACGTGCACCCCAACGAGACCGTCATGGATGTGAAGCAGAAGATTCAGGCCCAATCTGACATCAGCCCCGCGCACCAGCGTCTCCTGTGCGGCAACGAATATCTGACAGAGCCGAACCATACCATCAGCAGCTACGGTGTGAAGTCCGAGTCGACCATTCTCGTCGTGCCGCGTGGCTCGATTGTGCGCGGTGACAACCAGTTCCAGGATGAGCTGTAGAGAAACGGATGAGCAGTATGCACACACAAACCACCCTTCCCCATTCCTCTTCTTTGTCGTCCGTCGGTTTACGTCACAAGGATGACAGTGTAGATCGCCCTCCTAAATTACTCTCCTCTTTTGGATCGTGTGTGTAAGAGCGGATACCCATCGCCGTGTCTTCCTCACTCTCGTGTTTGTCTTCATCCACACCTGCACACACGTACGCAGACCAGTTTTTTGTGCTTCTCTTTCTCTCTGCGGTGCCCTTCTCCCTTTTCCCCTTTCCGCGCACTTGTATCACATGCAATGCGCACTTCATTCACCATTCTGTGTCTCTCTTTACTGTACACGTTCTTTTTTTTTTTTTCATCTCTTGTGTTTCTTTTCCTGCCCCTCCTTTCAGTCTCTATGATTGATGGCGGCGAACGTGCAAAGGAAAAGCAGAATGCAAGAGGTGTGAACTGCCGTATCGCGCCCGCTGTGCTTCTTATGTTTTTTACCATGGCCAGCAGCCGGAGATTATCATCATGTGCCTGTACCCGTGTGTACAACCGCCCCCCTCTCCTTCATTCTCCCCTATTGTTTTCCTTGCGGACGGCTCTTCAAAAATCAGCAAATACGGTCATATTCATCCTCTTTCGCGCGTTCTCTCACATCGCATCACGGCGGTCGTGCATTCGCCAGGAGTTTCCCGTTTACCGCATCTAGCTCGACGGAAAGTGTGTGCGTGTAAGAGCAGGTCATCTCCCCCTCCCCCTCTCTTTTGCCTTTCACGAATGCTTTTCGTGCACCCGCTCTCACAGTTTGTCCCTGACTCCGTTGAACAGCTCACACGTGCACCTCAATCTCGTCACTCTTTCTCCCCTTCTCTCTCTCTCTTTCTATGGTGTCTGTGTCAGTAGGTACTTCGGATTCACTCATGTCTGTTGAAGTCGGTGGGCACCGTCCAGGGCCCCGTGCGAACCGCGCTGTGGCGGCCGTGAATGAGGCGCGCGGCAGCGGAGGCCGCCTCGATGCGGCTGTGCTCGCCTCCACAGGGCTGTACCCGGCGTCAGACCCCGCCGCCGTGCCCATTGTGCGCTACGCTGCGTTCAGCGACATGCTGAAGGCTGCGCAACGGCCCGATCCGCTTGCCGACCTGAAAGCCGAATTAGAGTCCATGAAGACGCCGCCCAAGCCCATTGACGACGCCGCGCGGCTGCCGGATGATGTCTGGCGCCGCATCACTTCTTTCCTCGGTGCCACGACGTGCCCAGACGTTGTCCATCTCGGCGCCACGTGTCGCCGGCTGCGCACACTGGTCCTGCAAGCGAGTCGTGAGGCGCACGCCTTTGAGACGGTGAGCGTCGTCCCGCAACTGCTCCGGCTGCAGGACCTCTCCGACCAGACCCGATTCGACTCGGTCGCCGCGTACCTGACGGCGCCAGGGCGTGCCGCAAGCGTCCAGCACTTTGCGCTCGTAGAGAGCAAGTACGCCTCGACGGTGGCCTGGGACCACCCACACTTCCCCGCTGCGTGTGCGCTCGCCCCAACGCTGCGCCTCGTGGCGCGCCTGCCAGGGCTGACGACGCTGGACCTGCGCGGCGTGGCGTGGGACTGCCGCAGTGGCGCCCGGCTGTCACTGCTTCTGCCAGACCTCTACCTGGTCGCACCACGCCTCGAGACGCTCAAGCTGGGCCGCGAGGTGATGCCACTGTGGACGCCGCAGTGGTGGGAGAAGCTGCCGCACCTGCGCGCGCTTGTGATCGCCTCACGACGGGAGCAGCCCATGGCCGCCGCGAGCAGCCACGCTCAGGACGGCGGCGCGGCCACGCACGCGTCGTCTGACGAGCCACCTCTGCTCGAGCTGTCGAGCGACTTTATGGAGATGCTGTCGGCGAGCCAGCGGCAGTGGTGCATCAAGCTGTGGTGCCCGCTCACAGCCGAGTCCGCGCAGCAGCTCCTGTTTCCTGCCACGCCGCACGCGGGCTTGGTGGAGCTGACACTCAACGTGGCTGGCCCCACGGGGGTGGCGCTGCTCAGCAGCTGCACGACGACCAGCACCGGCGCCACTGAGGGCGGCGAGGGCGGCGGTAAGAAGGCCAAGAACAAAAAGAGTGTCTCACAGGAAGCCGAGGCGCCGCTTCTGCCAACACTCACCACGCTCACCATCGCCAACGCGGACGCCGCGACGAACCTCGGGCCGCAGCTGTTTCAGCGCCTCACTGGCGCCACGGCACCGCAGCTAGTGCACTTTAACCTGTGTAACACGGTGTGTGTCCCAGCGCCAGAGAAGAAGCCCAAAAAGAAGCTCGCCGCAACAACGACGACGGCGACGGAAGCCACGACTGCCAGTACTGCGTGACACGCACACAACTAACTGGTGAACACGTGGCGACTCGCGCACCCAATGTACATTTACTCTGCTCACCCGCTTGTGCCTGGGCCCGCAGGCAAGCATGCGCACGAAGGTAGTGCTGTTGCACGCCTCCTCCCCTCCCTCTTTCTTTTCGTGTGTGTCTCTCTCACCGTCTCTCTTGATCTTGATTCACTGTTGCGAAGTCGATGACTTACATCACACACACACACACACACACCAAGAAAAGAAAAGAAAAGTCTAATTGCTCATTCCTCCATTCCTTCACTCTTCCACGCAGCGAAGACGGTGGTACGCCGACCGAGCGTCACTGTTTATCATCGCTGCTGACGTGCCAGTGCAGTGCTGTCCGCCAGCCGGTCATCTAGCGCGTTGAAGGGACAGGCATCCGCGGAGGCGTTTCCACTTTGCACACACGCACGCAGACACACATACAGTTGTGTCTGTGTAATATACATCACATCTCCCTCAGCCCGCCCCCTCTCGGTGCGATCAGTCGTATATATCTATTCCCCGTTGCTCAACACGTCCCTCTCACTCTCGCACGCTCGCCCACGTCGCTTCTCTTTCGCTGTCCCTGTGCCCAACTCGGCGAATAGCAGTCCCTCTTTTTTTTTCTGTTCATGTCGCTAGAATCGCACGCGCTGCATTGCAGTGAGTGCTCAGTACCCGTGGGCTCTGACGGTCCACAACGTGCCGCGCTTCTTCTGCCGTGCGAGCACGTCATGCACGTGAGCTGCGCCGAATTTGTCGCGCGGAAGGTGAAGTACTTTAAGCGATTAACCACAACGGACCCAACCACGGCGTTGGAGTCCGAAGAAGATGGCGTCCCCACTGCGACGTCCTTCTTCTGCCCTGGCTGCGGCGTGGAGGTTGTGCGCATCGTGCCGCTCTACCTCGCACACGAGCAGACGCAAGCCGCAAACACGACGGTGTCGAACCAGTTTCAACGCGCACACGCCGCGCAACGACAGTGCCTGCGCAGCCTCAGGCACCTCTGGGAGGTGAAGAGCAAGGTCGTGAGCCTCGGCTACCGCTGCGCCGCACTGCACTCGCAACGCGCCGCGCATCTGCGGGAGCTGGAGCAGTACCAGCTCATCTTCTCGCCTCTCGCGGTGACCGACACGGCCACGGCCCAGTCCGCCGTGGCACGCACTGCGAGCCGCATCGACGAGATGAGTGTCTCCGAGCTGGAGCTGTACCTCAGCCAATCCACGCCGGCACTCCTGCACACGCAGACCGCGCTGCGCCGTGAGCGTCGCCAGCTCGAGCAGCGCAGAAAGAAGCTGGAATCGGTGAAGAAGCTGTACCACACGCGCAAGCAACTGGGACGGCTCAACCGCCAGACCGATGAGACCGACGCACACAAGAGAGGACCGTCCGCGCACAGCGATTGCACCGCTGATGCGCATGCCGCACGTCGTGCCGCTTCTGAGCACGTGGCGCCGCCACTCCACGGTCGCAGCCTGCAGGCAATGAGTGCGTATGTGGCCAAGGCGGAGGAAATGACTCACGGGCTCCACACCGCTGCCCCTCCTCTTGGCATGAGACGCAGGCGCGACCCGGACGTTGTCAACGTCGACGCGCTCATCATCGGCCCACCAGCATCAACAGCGGCACCCACGCAGGAGGTCTACTGCATCGACGATGGGGACGCTTCCTGCCCTGAGGAGCAGACTGATGTGGCTGTTGCTCGAGGCACACGGGGTCTGATGCACGACAGCGCTGCCGCTCCGAGCCGATCCACGCGGCCCAGGCCAGAAGTCATTGACGTCGATGACGACGACGAGGACGATGACAGCGCAGATGTATTGCACGAAGACCGCGGCCGTGGCTCTGCTGGCACACAAGGCAGCGACCCATCAGAGAATGGTGCGTTTGTGACAATCGATCATCAGGATGTGGAGGATGCGCTCGGGTCCTTCGTGCCTGTCTTTGTGCCGCTCATTCTCACGAAACCGTCTGCACAGACAACACCGAGCGCGAATCACATCCGTCTCCTGCCGCGCCGCGAGGACCGCCTCTGGCAGCCAAGCCTCCAGTTTTGATCTCACGCACGTTTTGGCACACGTGTTTATTGCGTCGTTTTTTACTATTTCCCAGTTTTTCTTGTGTGTTTTGCTTTTGTTTTGCATTGCTCCTCTTCACTCCTCGCACCGTCTCTTCCTGCGACTGCGCGCTTCACGTCACCTTAGAGAAATTCACCGTACGAACGACAGTATTTGCGCTTGAAGGAGCCAATGTTGACTCCCATCCTTGACGGGACTCAAAGACCATGGGACAAGCTCAGAACAACACCAATATGCGGGTAACCTTGTTGCTCTTGTCGCGACTCCCTGTAACTCTTTTTTTTCTCCCGCCTGCACTGAAGCCAAGGCATCGCTTCGTCTGCTCATCACCACATATCTCAGAACCCGCTCTTCGTTTCCCCCTCTCCTCCCCTGTGTATTACGCTTACTAGGTACTAAATCGACCAAAGGTCTTCTTTTTCACTTCTTGTTCTGTGGATTTTTTTTTCATCTGACTCTGTTTTTTTGTCCCCCAAAGAGCTGCGCTCACTGATATCATTTGCGCGTTGACAGAGAAGAGCTGTCTCTCTGTTCAGCCTCCAACCCCTCCATCTGGTGTTGTCGTTTCCTGCCTGTCTTCTTCTTTTTTTTTTCTCCCTCTTCGTGTTTGTTTTCCACTCTTCACCTGCTGCGTCTATAAAACACAGCACACGAGTTGACGTTTGCCGCACCCGCAATCCGGTCCCTGTTGTCAGTCCATACATATCGACCGCAGACCCGCCCCGTCTTTCTCTTCACTTATTTTTCCTTGTCGCTGTCAGCTCGTCTGTCGCGTCTTTTTTTTTTTTTGAAAGCACGCGAAAACACAAGGATGACGCACACTGCGTTGCCTCCCCTGGCCCCGCCACAGGGACCACGCCCGCCCGATGCAGCGCCGCGCGGTGGTGAAAACAGCGCAATCTGGAGGCAAGCCGCGCGCCAGCCCGCACCATCTTTCGAGCTCCCCCAGCGCGCCGATGAACGAGCCGCTGTCACGCCAAACCGGCGCAACGGAAGTGGCGCGCGCAAGATGGTTAGTCAGACTTCCCTGCCGTCGCTCACCTCGTCCCAGGGCCAGAGCATCCCGCTGCGGCCGGTATCCTCGTCAATACCGCGGGATCTGCCGGCTGTCACTGTCGGCCTCCACGGTGGCTCGTCTTCGGTGGCACACGCCGTGTCGGCTCTTCAAGAAGAGGAGTTCCACGCCCGAATCGCCATCGCAACCGTGGAGGGCATCAACCGACTCACGTTCGATCTGGTCAAAACGCGTTCTGAGATTGCTGTCCTTGAGGAGCCCGCTGCACGCCGACAACTCACCAACCTCTTCCACTTCGGCTCGTGCCAGGTGCGCCTCACCCAGATCCTAAAAATCCAGGCCTGGTGGCGGCTGCTACTGCGTAACAACAAGTCGTGGCACAACTACGCGCACAGCGCACTCCGCGTCTGGCACAGGCGATCCTCGTCGGCGACGAGCCAGTCAACTGGTGCCTCCAACTCGTGCGCCGTCACACCGCGCGCGCCGGGCCAGCAGAGCGAAGCATCGCGCCGTAGCTCCGGCGTGTCCTCCACCTCCTCAGCAGGACCAACGCCGTCGCCATCGCCAGAGGACATCGCAGCGGCCCTCGTGCGACTTGAGCAGGCCGCGACGTCGCCGCTGCGGTACAACATCATGATGGACGAGTATCTGTACAGCCTGCGCGAGAGGGCCAACATTTTGCTTCTGCTGGAGCGGCGCCGCAGCGTGAATCGCCACAAGAAGCTGTACTACGCGTACGTCAACAAGTGCCTGATGGGGATCCCAGAGGACAACGCGGCCTGGCAGGACCGCTTTGTGGCGGAGATGTTCGTGGCCATTGTGCACTTCAAGTCACTGCCGTGGGGTTGGCGCACGCGATACAGTCTGCCGTACCCAGCGTGGCGGGCACTGCGATGGCGCACCCCACGCATCGCCACGCCACCTGCCCCCACGGAGCAGCAGCGGCGTAACGCGCGACTGCAGTTTCGCGCGGCGATGAACGACATGGCCTCCCTCCACGACCACGAGCGCCTGGCCATCATCAGCGAAGAGAAGGAGGCACGCAAAGCACTGGAGACGCAGTTCACAGCAGCACGTGCACCGGAAGGCACACCGGAGCGACCACCACCGCGGCCGGCCTCCACGTCGCCAGTACCGAGGACCTCGCCGCCAAAGCCGCTCGACCAGACGGCCCTGACGCCGTCACCACCTGCGCGATCGGCACGTGAACGCACGCTGCCGCCGCTTCGCAAAACCCCCACGCGACGGCCTCGCACCACACAGCCCACTTCTGTGCGCCGCTCTCTCGTTCCTTCGTCTCATACCCGGCCTGCGTGGTCCACGCTGCCACGCAACAGCACCCCAACAAAAGTCAGTGAAGAGGAGACGGGCGCTAGGCTCGCCTTGTCGAGGCTTCGACGCGAAGAGAACGACGCGCGCCTGGCGATTGAGAATCACGAGTACGATGCACGCTACCGCACTCGCTGGGCATTTGGAAACACAGGGCCAGACGCAGCGTCGTGATATTGAGGAGGTGGCGGAGGCAGGGGGTGGAGGAACACACCCTCCGCCACATGTAAATACTTCCACCCCAAACTAGCCACGCGATGCAGTGGCTTTGCAGCACTCTAAACAAACTCGATGTCTTCACGACTCCTCGGTCCCCACCCCGTCCACCCCACAGAAGGAGCTCCGGAGTCGCACACAGAAAACGTACGGAAGGAATAAACGTAAGAACAGTATGCTAGGAAAAGCAAAATTTGACACAGCTGCTCCAGTTTCACTCGCGTGCAGCCAGAGGTGTTTTGTTTTGTTTTGTTTCACCCCCATTTGCATTCTCCTTTCCGTGTATCTTTTTTTTTTGTGTGTGTTCTCTCTTTTCTGATTTTTTCGTTCACGCCTTGAAGCCCACCACCTTGCGAGAGACAGTAGGCGTTTTTCTGACGTTCTCCACGTGTCCCGGCTCAATCTGCCCACACTTCTTTTCCTTCTATCCTTTAGTGTCCTTCGTCTGGCTCGACGCGGTGACACACCACTTCTGTGCACACAAAGTGTGGGATGGTCACGTGTATCTCGTTCTTCTTTCTCTTTCTCTCCCTCTCTCCCGCTTGTGCTCGTGTGAATATCTTTTCTTTTACTCCCTGCACGTGGGCGTAATGTCTCTCGTTACTCGAATGACACTCACACGGAGTTTATTCTTCATATCACCTCTCCATATTTTTGGCGTCATGTTTTTGTCGATGTCTGGCAGCAACACAGCACGAGCACAACGACGTGCCCTTGTACCGAGGGCATGCGTGCGGGTTGCCGTCCTGACATCGTTTATCGTTGTTCATCGTTTGCTTGTTGAATTGTTCGTTCTCGTGTGCTCTGTAGATGTTTCCACCTAGAGCAGCCTAAGCCTAAGTGTACAGCCAGTCAGTCTGCTAGCGAGCGCGCCTAATATCTTTTGTTTGTTGGTTAGTTTTCCGCATGGAGTTTAGAGGGTTGCTGTCCCCTGCTCACCTACTGGGCGTGATCAAGCTCCCTATCCTCTCTCTCTCTTTCTCCCTCTCTCTCTTTCCTTTCCCCAACCTTTATCTTTGTGCTCGCTTGTGCACCCGTGTTGTGTTCGTTGTTCTTTTTTACTTTGTCACTTTGAGCAAACAGGCGCCTGAAGCATTCTCGCCGTGTCGCTTTGGCATGGCACCTTTTCAGAACGCTAGACAAGCAGAGACAAGAAGAAGCGCAAAACAATATGCATGACGCACTGTGTCTCGCTCTCGCTCTCGTTCGCTCTCCCCTCTCCCCATTTCTGCATATATTCATATCTTCTCTTTTTTTCATATCTCGTCCTCTTTTTCCCTCTTTTTCCCTCTTCTTCTTTTTTCCCTTTGCCTCGTTCTTGAATACCACACCGATATGTTTGTGCTCCATTGCAGCCACTACCGCAGCCATCACGCCGTCGCACGGCGTATCCCAACTGATCTCATGGGAATCGTCGTCGCTGTCAGATGAAGGATTGGCGTTCGGACAAGACTTTCAGTGAAACTTTCACTCCTCCCGGCTGCTCGACCACACACACACACACGTGTGTGCAAGAAATATCTCTCCAACGTCACCTTTTCCCTTCTACTCCCTTCCCCTGCATACACCCACATGACAGCACGCGCGCACACATTCACACAAAGAGACGAGACAACGATAGCCCCTCTAGTAAAACTCAATTTGGTCATAGCAACAACGACATCAACAAGGAAATGGAGCAGGAGTTCGAAGGTGCCATTGGCATTGACCTCGGCACGACGTACTCGTGCGTTGCGGTGTTCCTCAACGACAACGTCGAGGTCATTCCGAATGATATGGGCAACCGCGTCACACCATCCGCGGTCGCCTTCCACGGCGACGACGTCCTCGTTGGCGACAGCGCCAAGAATCTCATGTCCCGCGGCGTGCCCGGCGTCGTGTTTGACGCCAAGCGCATGATTGGCCGGCACTTCAGCGAGCCTGAGCTGCAGCAGGACAGCAAGCGCTGGCCCTTTGCGGTGTCGGCGAGCGCGGATGGCGAAGACCGCGTCTCGATCGACGTCGACTTTCGCGGCGAGTCGCTGCACTTGGCACCCGAGCAGATCTCAGCGCGCGTCCTGACGTACCTGAAGGAGTGCGCGGAGCGTCACCTTGGCAAGCGCGTCACCAAGGCGGTGATCACGGTCCCCGCGTACTTCAACGACGCACAGCGCGAGCGCACCAAGGCGGCCGCCACCATCGCCGGCCTCGATGCCCTGCGCGTCGTGAACGAGCCCACGGCAGCCGCGCTCTGCTACGGCCTTGGCATTGGCTCCGGGTCTGGTGCGGCGCAGGGCAATGACGCGCCGCAGAACGTGGTGGTGTTCGACCTTGGTGGTGGCACCTTCGATGTCTCCGTCATCACGATCGACAGTGGCAGCTTCGCAGTGCGTGCGACCGCTGGGGACACCCACCTCGGTGGCCAGGACGTGGACAGCAAGCTCATGCAGTACGTCCTCGACGACCTCAAGGCGCGCCACGGGATTGACATCACGGAGCAGCGACGGCAACTCGCCAAGGTGCGCGCTGCCTGCGAGCGTGTGAAGCGCGCGCTCTCGCACTCGACCGTCGAGGAGCTCGCAGTGGACGGCGTGCTGGCGAACGGCGACGAGTACACGCTGAGCCTGTCGCGCGCCAAGCTCGAGGAGCTCAACGCGGCGCTGTTCGACACGTGCCTGGCCGTGGTGAAGAAGGCGCTCAAGGACGCGGGCATGAAGCCGGCCGACATTGACGAGGTCATCCTTGTGGGTGGCAGCTCGCGCATTGCGAAGCTGCAGGTCATGCTCTCCGACCTGTTTGGCGGCAAGAAGCTGTGCAGCTCGGTGCATCCTGACGAGGCCGTGGCGATCGGTGCGGCCATCCAGGCCAGCATTCTCAGCACCGTGCCGGAGCAGCAGTCCGAGAAGACCGCGGCCGTTGTGCTCATGGACGTCGTGCCCCTCTCGATTGGCGTCGAGATCGACAACGAGAAGTTTGACGTCGTCATCCCGCGCAACACGACGATCCCGTACAAGGCGACCAAGGAGTACACAACCGTCAAGAACAACCAGGCGGAGGTGGACATCCTCGTCTTTGAGGGGGAGCGCCCGCTCACAAAGCACAACCACAAGCTTGGCGAATTCAGCCTCGAGGGCATCACCAAGGCCAAGAAGGGCGAGCCCACCATCACCGTCACCTTCTCCGTCGATGCGGATGGCCTGCTGTGCGTCACGGCGGAGGAGGAGCTCGCGAAGAAGTCCAAGAGCCTCGTCGTGCAAAACGATGAGCGGCTGTCGGAGGCGGAGGTGCAGCGCATGATTGAGGTGGCGCAGACACTCCGCTCTCAGGACGCGGCCGAGCTCGCCATTGTGTCCATTCAGGCCAACTTGTTAGCGGGCTTTGCGAAACTTGAGAAGGCGATCGCCGCTCTCCCGAGTCCACCGCCGGCCAAGCTGCAGAAGCGGCTGAGCTTCGTCCCGCAGGGGAAGGAGTGGGTGGAGAAGCAGCTGCGCGGCTACACCGATCCGGCCCAGGCGTCCGAGAAGGAGAAGAAGGTCATGAAGCTCATCGAAAAGGCCATCCACAAGGTCGGCAAGGAGTATCGTCGCCAGACGCAGGGACCCAGCCCGGGACACAAGCGATCGCGTTCCCAAGACGGCAATGGTGAGGCCGCGAGTGGATCAGACTCTGACAGCGATGGGGACGAAGAGGCCAAGAGCAGTTGAAGGGAGGCGCAGGAGAACGTTTCCTTCACTCTCCTTGTGGCCATGTTGTTGTTGTTTTTTGCTGGCCTTTTCTTTTTCTTTGTGTGTGAGAGGAGAGGATGCACTTTCTTTCTCCTCACACTCGCTCTATTTCTATTATGCTGTGATGATTGCTTTCAAAGCAAAAGCCCGAAGCACATGCTTGCATCTTTCGTGATACGCAGGGGGGTCCGCTCGTGTCACGCACTCGCGTTGCCCACGTTGTTGCCCCCACTTGATGGCTCCAGCATTTGGCTCACGCTGCCGAGCAGCTCGCACCACTGACGTCCTTCCTGACTGGAGGCATGAATCGGTGGGATAGCTAGCGCACACTCCTTCTTCAACACATCTCCCTTCCTCCGCTCTCTCTCTCTCTCTCTGTTGACCTCACAGTGGAGCACTTCATTTCCATCCCCGCCTGCTAGTCTCTCTCTCTCTCTAGTCACGATCTGTCATGTCCGACAGCCCGAAGAAGATTCACCGCAAGAAGGCGGCGAAGCGCGAGGCGGCCCTGGCCCGTGCGCAGGCTGAGGTCCCCAAGCCATCACGCGAGGACAATCTGAAGCGTGCCCTTGCGAGTGCGTTTCAGTCCTCGTCCAGCGCGGCGGCCGGCGCGGCGACGTCGGTTGACGTCTACGGCAAAGGCTCCGCAACGGACCGCCTTCAATTCGGCTACGCCCCCGCCATCACCGACGAGGCTGTGGCCTTCCACGGTCGCTTCAGCGCCGATGACTGGCTGGCCGCGCGCCGGGCGAACTATCGCTTGGTCTTTGTGAAGAAGCAGAAGCTGCACCCGGCCAATCTGGAGTCTCTCACCTCCGTCATCAAGCTGAAGCACCATTGGAGCACGCTGGCGAAGTTCAAGTCCGGTGTGCGCGGCGAGGGCGGGTTTAACATTAACGCGGCCGACGATCTCCTGGAGATGTTGGCTGCCAAGCAGCGAACAGACTGAACAGATCACTTGTTTTTGTTTTGATCTGTTTGTTTGTTTTCTCTTCCTCTAATTTGCCATGTCACACACACACACACACATAGAGGCGAAGCGGACGCTACCTTCTCCTCCAATGACCTACGTTTAATCTCGACCTGTTTCTAACACACAAAGAAAAAAATACCAAACCGAAAGTAGGCGGCGAATCAAAATGATATAGTGAGTGGAGCCGCACACGCACTCCGATGGTACGATCACACACCGTACCTGACAGTGGTGGCTGTGGAATGCAAGTGTGCCTTTAGTAACTCCGCCACGGCGGTGCGGACTGCGACGAAAGGTGATTGACGCACACATTCCTTGTTCCTCGTGAGAGGCGCAAGTATCAGGTGGCGCATCGAATTCTGATATGTGTCCGCGTGTTGGCCCTCTTCCTCTCCGTTCTCGTCTTATCTGACACTTCTTCCCTCTCATCTGTCCTTCTTCACCACCATCTCTCTCACACACATACGCCTTTTCCATGCTCGACATCTGAAAGATGGAAGAACAGAAGTCAACTCAGAGCCCCTCGACGACGGGTGCGGAGGCGGGGACGTCCCCAGCTCGCCGCGCGCCACGTGAGCAGCTGCGCATCGACTTCCCTCCCGTCAAAGACAAGGAGGAGGTTCTCAAGGAGCAGCAGGCCGCCGTCCCGCAGGAGGAGATCCGCCACGGCATGGAAACCGACATTCCCCCTGTCATCCGAAGTGTTCTGGAGCTGTCGCACCTCATGATGAGCGGGCACAGCCACTGGCTTCGCGCCGCGCCAGGCTACCAGGGCGGCCTCTTCTACAAGGGAAAGCCCTTCTGCTTTGCGAGTGGCTACCGTGACGGCACGCGGCCACAGGACATGGATGACAAGGGCAACCACATGAAGCTCAAGGACCCGCTCATCTACAGCACCCTCTCGCTCCCCATCACGGCCGCGTACCTGTGCGAGCTGCACAGCAAGGGGCGATTTGACATCGAGGCGCCGCTCGTCAACTACCTGCCTGAGCTGAGCGCGAAAGGCCTGACGGACGACGTCAACGCGCGTAGTATCCTATCCTTCACCACCATCCTTGACGACAAGCAGGTCTTGAAGGACGCCGGTGCGCCACTCTGGAAGCCAGCCGTCGCGCTCAACATGTGCGCGGCGACGCAGCGAGACGTGTACGAGCCCGTGAACCGGTTCCTCGCGGCCGGGTCTGGTGCGCGCCTGAGTGGGCTCGAGCAGCGACGCAACCTCGTACAGTACGTGCGCTCCTCATCACGTGTGCAGGGGCTGCGTCGCGTCGCGCTCCCAAAGGCACGCATCAGCCACTTCTCCGTGGCTCTCCTCATCGCCGCTGTCGAGACACAGCTGAAGGGGCGCAGCTTCGAGGACGACATCCACGACACCTTCTTCGTCCCTGCGCAGAGCCACGGCGCGGGCTACGGTCCACCGAAACTGTGGCGCGATCCCAATGAGCTCTTCTACCAGCCGACGGGACTGGCGCTCCAGCACCAAGGCTTTCGTCACCCTGTGCCCTCTGGCGCGGTCGAGAACGCAGCACCGCCTGTGCTGAACGCCTCTCTGAATCTCTACGCCCCCGCCGAGGACTACGGCAAGCTCTTGATGCTTTCACTCGACACGATCCTCAACGCGCGCGATGCCTTGGCCGATCCCACCTATGCCGCGTGCAGTGCACCACACTACGACTTTGGCGTGCAGCACCTGCCCTCCTCGCAGCTCATTCAGCTGAAGCACAAGCTCCTCTACGGGCTCGATATCCTGCCCGCCTCCAGCTCCTTCCGCTACAACACGGACTTTGACTTGGGCTGCTTCGGCATCGCCTCGTGCGGCACGCGCGGTGGCCGCCTCTTTGGCGACACGCTGTCGCGCATGATCCAGCACCTCTTCGTGAAGCACGTCATCAGCAAGGGGGTGGATGCGGAAGCGCAGGTTGACCTCGACCACCCCGAGCAGCCGCAGTCCGACACCGAGGAGAAGTTTCAGAAGATCATGAAGGACCAGGAGTACAAGAACTACTTCAAGAAGCACGATGCTCACAAACGCTTTTAACGACTCAGGAAGAAAAAAAATAAAAGCACAGTCAATCAAAAAAAAAACAGAAGAGAGGAAAGGAAGAAGGGACAACCCAACAAAAATGGCTCGCGCCCGTTCCGTGCCTGTAGGCAAACACGACGCTCGACGAACGACACAGCGAACCAGCACCACTGCACGTCTTCTGTGTGTACAGAGGCGCCACAAAGTGCGCAGGGCACGCTGTTGCGACCTTGGCGCTGCATTCACCTCCCCCCTACCCTCTCAGAGATATCTCCTGTGTTTTCGACGCATACACACATTCATTTTCTTCATCACTCGCGCTGCTACCACCTCCGTCTCTCTTTCGTGTTCTCATTGCGGTTCTCGCTTTCCCTGCCTTCTAAGCGCAAGGCTTTCTGTCTCTCGCGCGCGCTCTCTGTTTTTTTTCTCATTTTCACTTATCGTGTGCTTGCCGTCTCGTTGCTGTCGTTTTTTCGTGTGTGTGTGTGAGAGAGAATGGGTTGGCTACGCAGTCTTGTGCTGCGGATTCTGGCCGCCACGCTGGTGTCCCTCTTCGCGTTCTGGCTGCAGATCGACATGTACTTTGACCTCCCCGAGGCAGATCAGCTCATCGAGCAAAACGCGACCTTCACCAAGGCCTTCTTCTCCGACGCACTCGGCCACGCTGAGAGCACCTTTGACGCCGCCGCCGACACCTACGTCTGGGGGCGCACGACGAGCCCGCACTTCTCCATGGACCTCCACGACGTGAACTGGGTGATGCGCTACCTCCAGCAGAAGGAGTTTGTCTGGCTCAGCGTGACGTCCGGGGACTGGCTGATTGGCATTGCCGTGCTGCAATTCCACTACATGAGCACCCTCACGATGCAGGTCCTGCGCGTTGGACGCGGTGACGGTGACGCGATCGACGGCACGGGCGTGTCGACGGTGCGCTCGCTGCGCGGGCGGCTCGATGTGCCGCTGCTTGCGGACGTGACGCACACTGGAGGCGTGTGGCTCGCGAACGACGAGGGCCGCATGGGCCCGGCTGCGGCGGGGCACACGGTGCGGTTCCTGCCACCGCCGTGGTCGCGCTCGCCGTCGTACGTGAACCTGACCTTCACGGGGAGCACGATTGAAGTGTCAGCGTGCGCGGTCGTGCAAGACGCGCCGCGCCCACTCGCAGTTGAGTTCGGCGCGGCGGAGTCGAAGCGGGCGTACGTTGTGGAGCTCAACGCCACCGCACGGATGCCGGCCGAGTGGATGGGGCTGGTGTTTCCACTCGGACCGCAGCGGCCGGCGGCGGTGCAAAAGATGGCTGCCGTGCCGCTCCTGCGTCCAGCGCGACTGAGGATCGCCCCGCAGAACGGCGACATGACGGATCCGTTGGCGACGGAGACGGCGCTCAAGAACGGCTTCCTCGCGATGGACTACACGCGTGGCGTGCTGCGGCGCCACACAGAGTGGTACTGGGCGAGCCTCTGCGCCCCGTCGGGCGTCGGGCTCCACCTCTCGGCCGGCACGTACGACGTGCGCAACGTCAGCATGGAAAGCACCATCTTCGATGCCAGCGCTGGCGACGGTGGCAAGGCATACTTTCTTAACGAGGCTGTCCACTTCACGCGACTGCCCACGACGCGTAAAGTGCAGTGGGCCATTCGCTCCGAGAATGAGACGGTGTCGCTCGTCTTCACATCACGCGGTGGCCACGACGGCGCCGTGAACTTACGCGTTGTCAAGGTGAACCTGGACCATCAGTGGGGCACGTTTCGCGGGAAGATCCGCGTTGGAGACAAGGTGGTGCTGCTGGAGGACGTGCCAGGCGTGTTTGAGGAGCACTTTGCGCTGTGGTAACATAGTGTGCCCACCCACCCACACATACAGGCACACGAACACAAAAGAGAAACAAACTGCCCAACGACTGAGTGTGCACCGAATACACCTCTTGCTTTGCAGGTGGGGCACTGCACATCACGCTGCTGCTGTGATCGTAGACCGCGTGCAAAGCGCCTAGGAAGAGCGCATTGTTGTACCAGCGTGCGTGTCTGCAGCGCGTCTCCTTCCCGTGCAAGTCAAGCAGTTGATCAGTGCTCTCGGGAGATCACATGCTCATTCTTCTTCACTCACGGCTCCTTTCCGTCTCTTCTCTGCCGTTCCGCTGCGGCTCACCCAAAGGTTCACTTTCCCGTTTTTGTGTGTGTGTTTTGTTTGTTTTACCGCGGTTTACGCCTTCTGCATCTTCCTCTTCTTTCGTGTTCTTCTCCTCGTGATCTGCTGTTACCACTGAACCCATGCCTCGCGCGGGAATCATGACCGCGCTCGAGAGTGAAAACGCCGTGCTGCGTGAGGAGAACAACGAGCTCCGCGGCCAGCTCTCCAATCTGCGTCGCGTGCGCCGTCAGTGGGCGAAAGATTTCGCAACCATCGAGGCGCAAGTTCGCGAGGGCCAGCGCTCGTTTGAGCAGTACGCCACACTCGCACACAAGTCCGCGCCCGCACTGATCGCCAGTGCGAGTGCCGCAGACCGTGTCGTGCCAGACGACGCGTCTTGTCACACAGCACCGCCAGTCACCTCGGACTCGGCACAAGCGCACGCCCCACCCTCCTCGACCGAGGCAGACAAGGATCAGCTCATTGAGAAGCTCGCGTACACGTGCGAGAGCCTGAGACAGCAGCTCCAGGAAGCCCGTGCCGAAGTCGTCACTCGCGGACTGCCAGCCGTTGCCGTGCCACCTGCTGAGGTCGACGACGGCGCCGAGCAGGCGGACGTGGAGGGGCTGCTGGTCGAGAACGCGCGCCTGCGGGAGGCCTTGGCACGATCAGAGCGGCGCTCGCCCACCACAGCCGCATCGCCGCCAGCGCCAACGGCAACCGCACCCACGCATGAGTGCACCGAACGCCTTGAAACCGCAGAGCGTGAGGTGCTCGCCCTGAGTCTTCAAAACGAGGAGCTGCTGCGTGATGTGCGGCACTACATGTGGCTCGCATCGACACGTCTCACCTCCACAGCAGAAGACGCCGCACGTCTGGCGGCCATTCCCGCCGCGGAAGAGGCGCTACACCTGCTTAGCCTCAAATCGCACACAGAGGCTCGACTCGAAGAGGATTTGCGCCGCCTCGCGCAGGAGCGTGACAGCCTGCAAGAAGCACTAGATCGCGCGCTGTCCCAGGCCCGACCTCATCAGGGTGAAGCCGAGGAGACCGTGTCGTTGCCTTATCTCGATGCAGTTGAAGCCGAGGCGGAGGATGTCCTGCAGCAAATGATGGCCTTCTGCGGGTCCGTCGCCGAGGCGTCGGGGACCAGGCCACTAGTGGAGCTTTGGCGCCGTGCGTGCGCACACGGGACCCAACAGCAACCAGCGCTCCTCCCCTCTCTGCCCGACGCAAAGTTCGAGGACACTCCTGTCCATCATCTTATTGGTGTGCTGCGCGGCATTCGTTACGTGTCCAGGCGGTACATGGAAGCACTGCTCTCCAGAGAGTAGTGGCACTGTGGCGATCTCCGCCTCTCTGACATGATGTTTCGTCTCCTACCGGTTTTCATTCTCTCCCCACACGACAGTTTGCTGTCTTGTGTACGCTTTGACATTTACGAGCACTTTCCCAAGTATACACGCAAAACAACAACAAAAGGTGTTCTGATACCCAATAGCGCACAACGATTCTTCCGTTGATAGCATCTAGCACCCTAATTACCGTGCTCCACGCGTGTTTTGTGCCTCTTCCGTGCATACAGTTTTAGAGCCTCCTTTATTCAGTGTCTCCTACGTACCTCACACAATCGCTCTATCCCTCTCTCCTTCCACTGGATCTCTTCATGTCCTATATTTGCCCGTGTCATGGATACACTCACTTTATTTTCCCACACTCCGCGTTCTTGACAGCATTGATTGCACCACTACACAGCGAACAAAGCAGTAACAGTTAAACTTATTTGACATTATTCAGTTTTCTAACTCTTTTTTCCAACCAGAACACTATTCATTCCTCCGTGATCAACCATGACGTACGAAGGTGCTATCGGTATTGATC
>JASANR010001410.1:0-35991 GCA_030849635.1 Wallacemonas sp. MBr04 | reverse complement strand
GCGCCGCCGCCTGATGGAGGACCCCGTGAAGAACGCGAAGAAGATCGCCGACCTGGAGAAGAAGATGCAGGACCTCGCCAAGGACCTCGCTACTAAGCAGAAACTGAGTGATCGCGAGGGCCTCCTTGGCAGCAATGTGGAAGGTGTCCCTGTTCGTATGCTGGATTTGGACGGAGATCCGCTAGTCGTTTCGCTTGAAAATGAACGTTACGCGCTATTGGCTGCTGGCGAGTCGGCGTCCAGTCCTCGAATTAGGGATATTGAGTCGCAGCTCCGCGAACGTGTAGCAGAACTGGCCAACGCAGATAAGTGGCAGGACCGTGAGAACTTCCTGGACCACAAACCTGAGGGTCTGCCGCTGCGTGAGATCGGCCTGGACGAGTCGCCGGAGTTCCTGGCCATGGAGGAGGAGCGCCGCCGCCTGATGGAGGACCCCGTGAAGAACGCGAAGAAGATTGCGGACCTGGAGAAGAAGATGAACGATATGGCTCATGACCTTGCTAAGAAGAAGAAAGCTGACGACCGTGCTTTTCTCGCTTCACACCCTGCAGGCGTCCCGTTAGAGCATGTCGACCTCGACGCAGACGACCAGTTCCGTACTCTGGAAGATGAACACAGACAGTTGAAGTCCACATTTCCCAGTCATCCGCGTGTCACAGCTCTCGAGAAGCAGATGAATGATCGTGCGTACGAGCTCGCCACTGAGCAGAAGGCGAAGGACCGCGAAGATCTCCTAGCACCCGTTTACGCCCTTGAGCAGAGTGCATCACGTGGCCTGAACAATCGCAACAGCGACAAGTCCAAGCCACAATCGTCAACGCGACACGCGAAGGTGTTCGATGGCTCGGAGTGGGACAAGGTGCTGAGGAACCGTCGTGCTGAGCTGCGGGCTGCGCTTATCGGTGACGTGAGCGAGGCCTGCCGCGTTGACGGTAACTGTGTCACTGACATCGACCTTGCCATTGGTAGCCTGAAGACACGTTTCACGATCCGCCACAACGAGGATGTATCGGAGGAGACGATGAACAAGTGTCTGGATAAGTCTGCGTTCCCTCGTGTGTGGGCGCTGTACGAGCGGCGCAACGAGGCTGGTAGTGGTGCCCCGGACGTCCGTGATCTGCCGCTGGACACGAACAAGGAGTTCACGGATCTGGAAAAGAAGCGGTACGCGCTCAAGGCAGAGGATCCTGTGAAGAACGCTGCGGCGATTAACGCAACTGAGGAGCGCATGCGTGAGATTGCTGCAGGTGTGGGAGAGGCTCAGAAATGGCAGGACCGCGAACAGCTGCTGGGCTCCGACGTCGACGGCGTGCCGCTGCGTGAGATCGGCCTGGACGAGTCGCCGGAGTTCCTGGCGATGGAGGAGGAGCGCCGCCGCCTGATGGAGGACCCCGTGAAGAACGCGAAGAAGATCGCCGACCTGGAGAAGAAGATGCAGGATCTGGCCAAGGACCTCGCTGACGACAAGAAGTGGCAGGACCGCGAACAGCTGCTGGGCTCCGACGTCAACGGCGTGCCGCTGCGTGAGATCGGCCTGGACGAGTCGCCGGAGTTCCTGGCGATGGAGGAGGAGCGCCGCCGCCTGATGGAGGACCCCGTGAAGAACGCGAAGAAGATCGTTGGTCTGGAAGACGACCTGAAGGAGTTTGCCGACAATCTCGCGAGAATGAAGCGGTGGGAAGACCGTGATGGCGTTCTGCCTGTCACTGTCGAGTTTCTTGCTGAGCGCGATGCTACGTACGAGGAGCTCGATGCCGACCCCGTTTTCGGTGCTCTGGAAGCCGAGCGCCAGCAAGTGCTCCAGCTGACACCCGAAAATGCAGAGGAGCTGAAGCGCGTAGAGGATGACATGCGTGCTCGCGCCGCACAGTTGGCTCGCGAAGCCGCTGCCAGGAAACGGGCGTTCCTGAACTCATCACCCGAGGGTGTTCCGCTTGATCTGTTGCCTCTGGACCGGGATCGCTTGTTCCTTGCTCTGGAGCGCGAGCGCTTGGCTCTGCTGGCAGATGGAGTGGCCCCCAATGACGAACGAATTCTTCGGCTCGAGGACGAGATGAACGAACGTGCGAGAGAGCTTGCACGCAAGTTCAAGCAGAACGAGCGCAGCTACCTCGACAAGTTTCCCGAGGGCGTACCCTTGTCGTTGGTGCCACTCGACGCGGACCCCACGTTTGTCTCCATGGAGAGGGCTCTGCGCGAGTTGCTCAAGGATCCCATCGCCAACGCCGCTGCGATTGCGGACGCGAAGCGTGACCTGAATGACCGTGCACACGAGCTTGCACGGCAGTTGAAGTTTGCCGAGCGCGAGCGGATCCTAGGCACATCAGTTGATGGTGTGGCAATTGCTGACTTACCGCTTGACGCCGACGCCGTCTTCCAGAAGTTGGAAGCGGAGCGATTCCGTCTACTCAGCAAGGGAACGAGCCGTGATGCTCCAGAGATTCGCAACCTCGAAGACAAGATGCGTGCGCGCGCTAAGCAGCTTGCGGCCCAACAACGCGGCGTTGAGGAGAAGAGCCGTGGTGCCCCTGGAGCAGGCGGGCAGGAATCCGATGTTGTGACGTCACAGGATCCGCGCTGGGATGTCCTTCGGCAAATCCTGCGACCCACGTCGTATGGTCTTCCAATCGAATACATTCCTATCCTGGAGGATCCTGTTGCGGCTGGGCTGCTTGCCGAATACATGAAGCTCGCCTCAGACCCGGCCATGCGCGACCAGGCAGAAGAGGTTCGCCAACGGCTGCAGGACCGCGTCGATGACTTGGCTCTCGAAATGATTCGTGCTGATCGTAGCCAGTACCTTGATCCATGCCCTGAGGGTGTACGCGTTGAGGACCTTCCTCTCGATGCCGATGCGGCGTATCATCAGATGGAGGTGGAGCGTGCATTCCTCAAGGCACAGGACCCGGTTGGAAACGCTGCTCGCATCAAGGAGCTGGAGAAGGCGTTGAACGATCGCGCGCACGTGCTCGCACAGCGGTGGAAGCGGCGGTTGTCGGTGCTCGACGTGGAACCGGAGGGCATTCCTCTCATGGATGTCCCACTTGACGGCGATGACGAATTTCTTGCCATGGAGGACAAGCTTGACCGCCTGGCGACTGATCCGCGACGCAATGCCGGCGCGATCACGGCGCTGCGGGAGCAGCTGAACGATCGGGCGCACCAGCTCGCCCTTGGTGTGCAAGCGGAGGACATGGCGAACATGCACGGCGAGTATCATGAGATTCCTGTGGACAAACTCAACCTGTACTCATACGAGGAGTTCCGTCAGCTTGCGAACAAGAACCGTAAGGAACGCCGCGAAGGTGTTCGTCCTGTGGACATGACGGACGTTGAGATGGACGATTTCGCTGACGACGTGGCCAAGCAGGTTGCCCTCAACGACTACGGGTTCCTTGACGCACTTCCGGAGGGCATTCCCCTGTCGAAGATCCCGTACCAGAATGACCGTGAGTTTATGCGGTTGGACAAGGAACGGCGGGCAGCATTGGAGAAGGCGGGTACGCGCAACGACGATCGCGTTCAGAGTGCAATGAAGCTGATGAACCAGCGTGTGCACGAGTTGGCAAAGCAGTTCCTCAACGAAGAGTCAAAGAAATGCCTGAGGGACGAGTATCAGGGCATTCCACGTGAGGATCTGGACTTCACGATCGACCCTCTTGCCGAGCAGGCCGCGGCTGACTACGCTCGGACGCTGCTTGACGAATTTGCCCCGACGAACCGCGTCAAGGCCCTGGCTGCTGAGGTTGACAGCCGCCTCAACGCGTTGGCACTCGAACAACACCGCCGCGAGAGAGGCGAGTACCTGCCGCCGACCGCGCGCGGCGTGGCTCTGGAGGATCTTCCTCTCAACTACGATGGCACGATGCGTCCACTGGAGCACAATCTGCGCGTGGCCCGGGCGAAGAGTGGTCCTGCCGCGGCGGGCAAGCAGCGCGATCTACAGAAGGAGATCGCAAAGCGTGTTGATGAGATCGCGCGCGACTACAAGGATAATCTCCGTGCGTTCCTCGATCAGAACCCGTGCGGCATCCCGCTCAACCAGCTCCCGCTCGACGAGGACGCCGTGTTCCTCGACCTTGAGCGTCAGCTGCGCAAGGCTGAAACGCGTGATCCCAACGGCGCTGCCGCCCAGGACTTGCGCCACCGCATGCAGGAGCGAGTCTACGCGTTGGCGAAGGAGACACTTCACAAGGCACGCCGCGACTTCCTGCCAAGCGAGGTTGAAGGTGTCGCACTCGACGACTTGGACGCCGTTTTGGACGCTGACCCACTGTTCCATGACATGGAGACCGAGCGGCTGCGCCTCCTCGACGATCCGAAGAACGCGGCCAAGGTGCGGGACCTTGAGAAGCGCCTCAATGACCGCGCGGCGGAGCTCGCGCGCAAGAAGAAGGCCGATGACCGTGCATTCCTGCAGGCTGCTGCCGGCAGCGTCCCTCTCAGCGAACTGGGACTGGACGACGACAGCGTGTTCCGTGCCATGGAGAAGGAGCGCAACCAGCTGCTGCGCGATCCGAAGAAGAATGCCCGTCGCTTGCAGGACCTCGAAGCCAAGATGAAGGACCGCGTGGCGCAGCTGAGCGCCGAGGTCCGAGGTCGTCAGCAGCGCGAGGTTCCCGCCGTCGCGAAGGTGCCGGAGCGCGAGCAAGGGTTCCAGGACCCAGACTTCTTGGTCAAGAATGCCCCAATGGCAGAGCTGTGGCCACACATTGCGGACCTGTACCCGGAAGGCGAGAGGTTGCCTTTCATGCCGACTGCTCCCAAGGCATCGGATGTGGCGTCGCCGAGTGGCGACATCACCTACCTCGCGCCGTTCTTGGCCGCGCTGAGCCGCGAGCCACCACTGCTGCAGAGGCTCTTTGCCACCCGCACGCACCCTGTTGGTGATGAACCGTACAGCTTCGTCTTCTTCGACCCGAGCAGCAATCCAGTGCAGGTCGATGTTGACGGCCGCATCCCGTGTGACGCCGACATGGTGCCCAAGTACACGCTCGCGCCGAACCACGCGTGGTGGCCGCTGCTGCTGGAGAAGGCCTACGCCAAGTATGTTGGTGGATACGAGCGCTTTGATGACTGCACGTCTCACGAGACACTGCGCGACCTGACGGGTCGGCCGGTCACCCACCTCCCCTTCGATGCCAAGTTGGCGAAGGAGGTGCACGGAGGCGACTTCCGCACCCTCGCGTTTTGGCAGGCGACCCACCGCAACCTGCAACAGGGTGACGTGTACATTGCGGTGTCCAACGAGGTGGCACCGGATGGCCTGCATCCGAGATGCTACTACGCCGTCTGGGACGTCATCGAGACAGTGCCTGGATCAAGTGACTTGACCGATGTGGTGGTGAAGCTGCACAACTGCTACTACGACGCCCCGCACTACGACGGCCCCCTGAATGCGAAGGATTCCCACTGGACGCCAGCGCTCAGGCGTGCCTGTGGCGCGGACCCAGCGAAGCAGCCCGAGTTCCTCTACATGCCACAGCCTGTGTTCTTGCGTAACTTCTCCAGCATGCAGCGCTGTCACATCAACTGCGGCGATCGCCTGACGGCGGTGGGCGAGTGGAACGAGCAGACGTGCGGCAGCAACCCGAAGAACACGACGTTCCGCAAGAATCCGATCTACCTGGTGGAGAACACGGGTGATCGCAGTGCGGTGGTGCTGGCTGAGCTGCGCCACAGCGCGCCAGTGTTCTACGACGCGAACAATGTCGGTGTGTACCACCAGAGCGGCCTGGCTCTGGTCAAGACCGCTCCCAGCGTGACGGTCGTGGCACCACTCCTCGCCTACAACACCCACAAGTTTGTGCAGAAGGGTCTCGTTTCCGATGCGCGCGAGGTCTGCTCGGAGATTGAGGTGCCACCGCACTCGACGTGCTACCTGGTTCCCTACACCAAGAAGAAGAACTGCTTCGGCCGCTTCCTCGTGTCCATCTACCCGCAAGACCAGCCAATCGGGTTTACCACGCTGCGTCCGATCGACGAGACGCACCACGCCACGCGCACGTCGCTCATCGCACAGCCGGGCTCCGGTGAAGGCACGCGCGTTGACTTTACAGTGAGCGAGGCGTGCGATGTGCACCTGCTGCTTCACCAGGAGAAGGTGACGGACCCCGCGTCGGTGAAGCGCGGTGACTACCTCGCAGAGGACGAAGTCATGATGGCCGTGTACGAGAACAACGCGGTGCTCGTCGCGACCACTGGTGACGCCTCCAACGCCCGCGAGCACGGTCTGACCTTCGAGGCTGCTGCCGCGGGTCAGTACACAGTGCTGGTCGGATGCCCCTCTCAGCCAGTCACGGGCGAGTGTCCTTGCACCATCACAGTCTACACGCCGAACCGTGTGGAAACCCGTTTCACGCCAGTCCCAGGATCTCAGCGCACAAAGCTGGCTCCACGTGCCCCCACCCGCCCTAGTGGAAGCGCACCCGCACGGGCGAACCAACAGACGACGTCCACGAGCAACGGATCAGCTAACGTAGCCCGAGCCCCACTCAACGCCGCCCCACCTCCGCCGCGCCCGTCTTCTGCATCGAACGGGAAGAAGAACGGAGGCCAGGGACACCAAACACACGCACGAGGCTATTCACAGTGACGACCATCTACCTGACGCCGTAGCAAGACAATTGGCACCGGCGCCGTGACGTGCACTTTGTCTGTTGTTGTCTTCGTTCATTTTTTGTTTGTGTTTCTGTTTTTGTTATTGTTGTTGTCGTTTTGCACCACCATGTCTGTTTTGTATCATTGTTGTTGTCGTCAAGTCGTTGCGTGCCGTTGTGCCATCGTGGCCAAAAGGGGGCCCGTAGAAAAAAACAAAACGAAAACCATTGTTCCCCTATGCGTGTGCTCGCCGAGTGAACTCCAACAACGGAGCTGAGAAAACATAAACACCATCGGCGTCAGCACGTGAGCAGATTGCAGTGGTGTCTTGGAGCAACTTTTTTTTCCTTTGGTAGCACGACATCAACGTGAGTCAAGCGCAGTAAACACATAGAGAGAGACAGAAGCGTTTGTTTCTGTCGTGTGCGTCTAAGGGCTTGTACGTTTGAAAATATCCGTTTTGTTTCTCTGTTCTTTTTTTCTTTTGTTTTCCTGCATCGTGCAGTCAATGCGCTTGTGGCAATTGGAGGCCCATCTTTCGCACAGTTTGGAATGTGAAAAGACACAGAGAAAGAAGAAGAGTGCAGTTCTCAAGCTTCCTTGGCGCGTCATAGTTCGTTATTGTTTCACACACACACACACACCTTTCTTTTTGTTTATTATCTTGATTTCAGCTCAGATAGCTTTTCCCCGTTTTCTTCTGCGTTTTGAGTAACTCGTTTTTCTCACATGCACTGTGACTGTCGTTGGCAAAAGTACTGGGCGTTGAGGGACGTTCCTGTACACATGCTCAACGCCCGGCAGTGCGTGCAAGAAGAACACAAGGAGAAACATGATGATCATTCTCATCACAACCAGCATGTCAGTTCGTACTCCCTCCCCCCCCGCCCTGCCGCCCTGCTCGTCTTGGATGATTCAGTTGCATGCCATCTGATCAACACGCGGCAGTGACTCACAGAAGTGATCCAGGTTTTACCACCGACCACTTGCGTGCTAGAATTCACTGAGGGCTCCTCCCTGCTCGTACACTCGTGTGCCGCAGATGTTGCAGCGGCGGGGGTAACATCTCGGTCGGGGGCGCCCCTCCAACACAATTGAGGGATTGTGGTGGTTGGCTGGCACCGCGAGGCTATAGAGGCTGACCTATGACGCGTGCTCGAACGCGGCTTGACTCTGCTGTATATTCTCCTCGACCCTTACAGCGTGTCTGTGCCCGTCTCTCGGGTTCAACGACGGGTGAGCAGCTGTGACGCAGCCAGTTACGCATACTGGACATGTGGGATGAAGCACACACACACACACACAGACGCACAGACGTGACACAAGGCATACACTCTCTTCTCGCTTGAGGGAGTGAGTGGAGAAGGTGTGCCCGATTGTGTCATCGCTGCTGTCGCTTCATTCCCAACTTCCATGCAAAGCTAAAACCGAAATGCAGTGCTGAGCCTTCATCTTTTTCGTTTTTCGTTTTTCGTTTTTTTTCCCCTCTTCCACCGGTGAACAACCTCCTGGCTAGCACTTGCCCACTTAGAGGGACTTTCCCCATTTTCTTTCTTCTGATTTTCTTTCTTTTGGTGCTTTTGTCGTGAACACAAACATTTTTTCTTCTCCGTTTTCTATGCCTCTTTTTTCTGTTTTTGTTTCACACACACACTCATTGTACTCTGAAAATGTCGTATTTTCTCTTTCTCCGTCTTCCTTTAGTTTAAACTCTCTTGACTTCACTCTACGACTACCCCCAAACACACACACACACACAAAAAAGCAATCAGCTTAGACGAAACTGGCTTGTTGACTCACCCCTCCCCCTCTGCCCCGTCGCTCATGTGGGAACGCGAACGGACTCAACCCGTTCTTTGTGGTCGCCGACAACTCAAAAGCTTCTCACATACCTCCTCGACTTCATGTAGGAGCGCGGTTGAGGTATTTCATGTACAAAGACATCGATGCATTTTCTTCTGCGAGTTCCACCTCAATAGGACTTGCGTTTGGAAAGCTCGTTGGCACGACTCTCAACAAGAAAGAAAGAAAAAGAGATGAACACAGAGTGAAAGTGGCGATGATAATTTAGCACACCACAACACTTGTTTCTCTCTCATCAAGACACACCTACGACACTTCCTGTCGCATCTACGTATCCATCATTTTCACTCACCTGTCTCCCTCTCTCACCTTTAATGCGTGTATCGTAGTAGCTCCAGCTTCAACGTTTTAACAAACGCTAAACAAGCACACACACAAAAAAAAACACAGATACACCGATCCGATTGACTGTTTCTTGACTCTACTTCATCTATTCGAGAAGTACAAGCATTAACAGCCCTTCGCATCACCAACTCAACCGTCAACAGAA
Organism: Wallacemonas sp. MBr04; assembly: GCA_030849635.1. Classification (NCBI taxonomy): domain Eukaryota; phylum Euglenozoa; class Kinetoplastea; order Trypanosomatida; family Trypanosomatidae; genus Wallacemonas; species Wallacemonas sp. MBr04. The sequence goes on along the minus strand of JASANR010001410.1, from coordinate 27,038 downwards.
AGCTCCACATACTCTCCAAGACACAGTGTAAACTAGTCCCCCCGCTATTTTGCACTTAGTAGACGCAACCCAGTTTTTCTTTTTCTTTTTCCTTTTCCCCACCGTTCCCCGTTTCCGGCGCACCCTTCCTCGACTGCATCTCCGTGTTAGAGTTCCAAGAAGAATCTTTGTCATCTTCTTGCTCTCTCTTTCCACAGTCAGTGAAACCCTCATCACGAGGAGAGAAAGCCACACTACAGTGACCCTTGACGCGTGCGGTACCCCCACCTTCGTCTGCTTCATTCACTGTCAACAAGAGTTCACACTTGTTCCAGTGACTGTCCCTGCGAAGTTTACCTACCTTCCCCCCTTCCCCTCTTTCCAGACCTCGTGGTATCACCGACACTAGCGGCAAGTCGTTGCTGTCAGTGCATTACCCCCTGGAGAAAGCAAATAGCCCGTCACGTCTCTTCCCCCAAGACCTTGACAGACTAAACTCCGGCCCCACCGGCTCTCTCATCGCCCGCCGTTCGCCATGTCCATCACTGAGGTTCCCGACAGCGGCAAGCTGTTCCACGACGATGTCTTCGCCCGTGACAATGAGGAGATCGCCACCGAGTGGAAGCGCATCGGTGAGCTGTACCCCGACGGCGCGAACCAGCCCCTTCTGCCCGACACCTTCTCTTGCGAGCAGTTCAGCCAGGGCAACCACTACGAGTGCTTCATGCTGTCGACTCTCGCGACACTTGTGCACTTCCCCGATGTGATCCGCAACTGCTTCATCACAAAGAAGCCACGACAGGATGGCCGTTACACGTTCCAGTTCTTCCGCGGCAAGGAGTGGGTGAAGGTGGAGATCGACGACCGCATCCCCCTTGACGATGAGAACGACAATGAAGAAATCCTCTACTGCCAGTCCCCCACTGGCAACTGGTGGCCGCTGCTGCTGGAGAAGGCCTACGCCAAATTTTACACGGGCTACTCCCACATCGAGGGCTGCACCCTGCAGGAGACCTACCACGACCTGACGGGCTTCCCTGTCCTGAACATCCCGATGGACGCCAAGCTCGCCAAGGCCGCCGGCGCCGACGTCACGGAGGGCGCCTACTGGCTGTCCCTCTCGCAGAAGATTTCCGCAGGCCACTTTGTTGCCTCCGCGCTGACCAAGGACATGGACCTGGAAAACATGGGCCTGCAGCGCGAGCAGCAGTACGGCATTCTCGACATCTTCTCGCTCACCGGTACCTCCGTCGTGAACGACGTCGTGATTCAGATGTACAACCCCTTCGAGGACGACGAGTTCGTGTACCGCGGCCCTCTCAACTCCAAAGACACCACGTGGACCCCCAAACTGCGTGCCAAGTACGACGTGGAGAACCCTCGCATGATCTTCCTCCCCCTCAGCACCTTCTTGAAGATCATGAACTCCGTTCAACTGTGCTACATGGATGAGGTCGAGCGCGACGCGACCTACTTCGCTGACGAGTGGAAGGGCGATACGGCCGGTGGCAACCCCATTAGTGTCACCTGGCGCAAGAACCCCCTCTACTATGTGCACAACACTGGCTCCACCCCAGCCGACGTGGTCGCCATGATCAAGCAGGACGACCAGCGCCGCTTCACCTCCCCCGACGAATTCACCAAGTACCTGCAGTGTGGTATGGTGATGGTGCACTACACGTACGCGAACCCCATCGCGACGTTCTGGGTCACCGGCAACAATCACAAGCCCGTTTACAAGAGCCTCTTCCTCAACTCCCGTGAGGTGGCATGTGCCATGACGATCCCCCCCAACTCGTTGTGCTACCTGGTCCCCTCTTGCATGCTCAAGGGCGCGGAGGGCGAGTTCGACCTCGCGATCTACCGCATGAAGGGCGTCGACTACAGTGACCTGACCATCAAGAAGCTGAGCATCCCCGGCATGAACTGGGCCAATCCTGCCACCAAGTCCGTCGAGCTCCGCCAGAAGGAGAAGGACCGTGTTGACTTCTACGTCGATGAGGAAACTGACATCCACATCTTGATGCACCAAGAGAAGCCGTTCACCACCAAGACGGGTGGTGACGCCATGACGGAGGACTACATGGGCATGTACCTCTACGACGACACCGACCACAAGATCGGCGGTGTCCACGCCGCCACCAACTTCCGTGAGGTTAGCGTCATCCACCACCTCCCCCGCAGTGGTCGCTTCGCGCTCTCCGTCACCTGCCCTCGTGCGAAGGGTGATGTCCCAGCGTACGTCACAATCGTCGGCTCCCCCGGCTCCAACGTGCGCATCGTCGATCCCCCAGAAGATGCCACCATGTTCGACGACGACGACGAGCAGATCGACGAAGGCGATGACGCCGAGCGCGACGTGAACCCGATCGACTACTTCCCCATCGTCATCGAAGATCCACCGAACACGGAGGCCCCCGACAGCAACACGCCCTTCGAGGACAAGCGCTTCATGATCGACAACCGCACCATCACCAAGGACCCGTGGGTGCACATTGGTGACCTCTACCCGGAGGGGAAGAACAAGCCGCTGCTGCCTGACACACTCAGCTCTGATCAGTTTGAGCAGGGCGAGCACTACGAGTGCTGCTGCCTGAGTGCGTTCGCGGCTCTCGTGGACAAGCACCCGGATGTCATTCGCAACTGTTTCATCTCGCAGAAGCCGCGCAAGGACGGCCGCTACACGTTCCAATTCCACCGCTACGGCCAGTGGGTGAAGGTGGAGATTGACGACCGCATTCCGCAGGTGGACGGCAACACGCTGTACTGCCGCTCCCCGACGCACCACTGGTGGCCGCTGCTGCTGGAGAAGGCCTACGCCAAGTTCTACACGCTGTACCAGAACCTCGAGGGTATCACGATGCAGGAGGTCTTCCACGACTTTAGCGGACGCCCTGTACTGAGCATCCCGACGGACCTCGAGCTCGCAAGCGCCGCTCTCTACGACATTGGCAACCCGCACTTCTGGCTCGACCTGGACCGTGATCTGAATCAGTCCGCGATTGCTGGTCTCACCAAGCTCGACGCAGCGGAACAACTCGGCATGCAGGACGACCAGAGCTACACCATCCTTGGATTCATCCCCCTCGAGAACTCGCCGAGCCTGGGGCTGCACGACATCCTCGTCAAGATTTACAACCCCTTCGAGGAGGCTCGCTACGTCGGCCCTATGAACCGCGATGACCCCAACTGGTCGTCCGACATGCGCCAAATCTGCAACCCCGACGACAAGCACCTCATCTACATGCCTGTCGACACCTTCTGCGATGTCTTCCTGAACATGCAGCAGGCGTTCATCAAGGGTCCGCTGGAGCCGTGCTGGCACTTCCGCAGCGAGTGGGGCGATGGCACGAACGGTGGCAACCCGACCCTCGTCACGTGGCGCGAGAACCCGCTCTACGTGATTCGCAACATTGACGAGGAGCCGCTCCAGATCATCGCCATGATCCGCCAGCCCGACCAGCGTCACTTGCTGCACCGCCAGACGAACTCCGAGCTGAATTACATCCAGTGCGGCCTCATTCTGGCCGAGTCGACAACCAGTGACCGCATCCCGACCTACCTGGTGACAGGCAACAACCACCGCACCGTGCACAAGGGCTTGTTCCTCAACTCGCGTGAGGTGGCGAACCTCATCACGGTTCCTGCGGACTCACTGTGCTACCTCGTGCCGAGCGCGATGCTGCGGGATAAGGGCAAGTTTATCCTGTCCTACTGGTACCTGCGCACGGGTGACGACCGCAAGATGAGCGCGGAGCGCCTCAAGCTGGACGTGGCGCGCCAGCTCCCGGCCATCAGCCGCGTCGAGCTCCGCAACAAGGAGAAGGATCGCGTTGACTTTCTTGTTGACGTCCCGACTGATGTCCACATTCTCCTCAAGCAAGAGAAGCCGTACAAGACCGCCAACGGCGGTGACGCGATGGCCGAGGACTTCCTTGCCATGTACCTCTACAATGAGGACGACAAGCGCATCAGCGGCACGGCGGCCGCGACGAACTACCGTGAAATCGGTCTCGTGCAGCACCTCTCCAACCCCGGCCGCTACGCGATCTCCGTGACGTGCCCACGCGGTAACGGGCTTGTGCCGTGCAAGGTCGAGGTTGTCGCCCTCGAGAAGGCGCACGTGCGCATCACCGAGCCGCCGGAGAACGCGCGCGAGCTCGGCGAGGTGGATCTGTCCTTCCTGGACCCCGAGCCGGAGGGCGTGCCGTTGGCCGATTTGCCTCTCGACACTGACCCCAAGTTCCAGGACCAGCTCGACGCTCTCAAGCGGCTGCACGAGAACCCGGATGCGAACAAGGCTGCCATCAAGGACCTGGAGAAGAAGCTGAACGACCGCGCCCACGAGCTGGCCAAGGAGGTGATGGGCAAGGACCGCCCCAAGTACCTTGGCGACCGCGACCTGGACGCGCTGAACCCGGTGCTCAACAACGACCCCGACTACGTCAATGCCGAGCGCGACCGCTACAACCTCAAGAAGGACCCCCGCAATGCCTCCAAGGTGCGCGACATTGAGTCCGACCTTCGCGAAAAGGCCGACGAGCTCGCCGATGTGGCACAAGCGGCCGATCTCAGCTTCCTCGATCCCGAGTATCTGGGTATCCCCACCGACGACATTCAGGTGACGGAGGACCCTACTTTCGCCGGAATGGCCCAGGAGCGCGCGAACCTTATGCGCGACCCCGCCGCGAACGCGCGCGCGATCAACGATTTGGAGGACCAGATGCACGACCGCGCCCGCGAGCTGGCCGACGACATGCACCGCCGCGAACGCACCTACCTTGACCCCGAGCCCGAAGGTGTTCCACTCGATCTCCTTCCACTCAACGAGGATGAGCCATTCAGCCAGATGGAGGACGAGCTCCGTGCACTCAATCGCAAGCCCAAGAAGGACGTCAAGGCGATCAAGGCCCTGCAGGACAAGCTCAACGATCGCGCCCACGAACTGGCTCGCCAGCTGAAGGAAGACGAGCGGAATCTCTTCCTCGACCCTCAACCCCTCGGCGTCCCGATCGCCGACCTGCCCCTGGACACGGACTCCCAGTTCCACCCAATGGAGATTGAGCGTCTGCAGCTGCGCAAGGAGGACCCCATTGGCAACGCCGATCGCATCAAGGACCTCGAAGACGCCTTGAACGACCGCGCCCGTGAGCTGGCCCGTCAGCGCCAGAATCAGCTGCGCGGATTTCTGGATCAGGAGCCGTACGGCATCCCGCTCGACCAGCTTGGTCTTGACTACGATGACGATTACCAGCGGATGGAGGAGCAGCTCCGCGGTCTGATGAAGGACCCCAAGCGCAACGCGAAGAAGATCGCCGACCTACAGGACGACATGCGCGACCACGTCAACAGCCTCGCGCGCAAGGCCGCCGCCAAGGACCGCGCGTTCCTCGACCCCGAGCCCGAAGGTCGTCTGGTCGAGTCCCTCCCTCTCGATGCCAATCCGCAGTTCGCCGACCTTGATACGAAGCGCCGCAAGATGAAGAACAAGGGTGGCGATCCGAACAAGATTGCGGACATGGAGGACCAGATGAACGACATCTCTCACAAGATCGCACACGAGCTCAACGTCGAAGAGCGCCCTGACTACCTCGAGCCGACCTTCCGCGGCATCCCGTTTGCGGATCTGCCCCTTGACACCGACACGCCGTTCCGCGATGGCGAGAAGGACCGTCAGGTACTCAAGCGTGACCCCAAGCGCAACAGTCGCGCCATCGCCGACAAGGAGAACGACCTGAACAAGCGCGCACTGGAGCTCGCCGGTGACGCACTCGCCAACGACCGCGGCTACCTCGACCCCGAGCCCGAAGGCGTGCCACTGCGCCTTGTGCCGCTCGACGCGGACAAGACGTTCACCGACATGGAGGCGAAGCGCGCTCAACTGAAGAAGGACCCGAAGCGCAACGCCCGCGCGATTGCCGACTTGGAGGAGAAGCTCAACGACCGCTCGCACGAACTGGCGAAGGCACTGAAGGAGAAGGAGCGCGCGAAGTTCTTGGACCCGACGCCGGAGGGCATTCCGTACCAGGACCTCCCCCTGGACAGTGACCAGCCGTTCCATGACATGGAAATCCAACGCCTGCAACTTCTGGACGACCCCCGCGGCAACGCGGCCGCAATTCAGGATCTCGAGGAGGCCCTCAACGACCGCGCCCACGAGCTCGCCAAGAAGAAGAAGCAGGACGACCGCGCCTTCCTCGACCCTGCTCCCCTTGGTGTGCCCCTGGAGGAGCTCCCACTGGACGACAACGAGGAGTTTGTCGCCAAGGAGAACGACCTGCGTGCGCTCAAGAAGGACCCACGGAAGAACGCCAAGGCGATCAAGGACCTCGAGGACGAGCTCAACCGCCTGGCTGAGCAGATCGCCGCGGACGAGCTGGCCAAGGGCCGCGGCTTCCTCGATGCCGAACCGGAGGGCCGCCTGCTGGAGGAGCTGCCCCTCAACACCGATCCCGAGTTCCGTGAGCTCGAAAACGAGTACCGGGAGCTGCAGAAGGACCCTCGCTCGAACCCCCAGAAGGCCGCCGACCTCGAGGAGCTCATGAACGAGCGTGCGCACCAGCTTGCCAAGGAGATGAACGCCAAGGACCGTCCGAACTACCTCAAGCCAAACCCGAAGGGCGTGCCGCTGAAGGAGCTCCCGCTTGATGATGACGACGAGTTCGCCACGCTCGAGGCGCAGCGCGCGAAACTGATGCGTAACCCCACCAAGAACGCCAAGGCGATCAAGGACCTCGAGGATGCCCTCAACCTTCGCGCTGAGGAGCTCGCGCAGGAGAAGATTCAGAACGACCGCGGATTCCTGGACCCTGAACCGGAGAACGTGCCGCTCAAGTACGTGCCGCTCGACAAGGACAAGGACTTCCAGAAGATGGAGGCGGACCGCACTGCGCTCAAGGCGAAGAATGTCGCCGCCAACGATCCGCGCCTGCGCGACCTCGAGGACAAGATGAACGAGCGTGCCCATGAGATTGCCAAGGCGGAGAAGGAGAAGGTGCGTGCTTCCGTGCTTCCCGCGCGCGTCAACGGCGTCCCTCGCGAGGCGCTGCAGCTGGATGAGGACATGCCCTTCAACGATCTCGAGGTCGCCAACATCAAGGCCAAGGGTGACGGCGACCCGGAGCGCGAGGGCGATCTCGCCGATGCCATGCGTAAGCGCGCCAGCGACGTCGCGGCGAAGCTGCGCGAAGAGGAGCGCAGCAACCTCGGCGACCCGCTTGGCTTCTCCCCGAGCGAGCTGCCCCTTGACAGCAACAAGGATTACCTCGCCAAGGAGGCCGAGGTGATCGCGCTCCGCACGGACCCCACCCGCAACGCTGACAAGATTGCTGCTGGTGAGGATGCGCTGCAGCAGATGGCTCAGGATATGGCCAGGGCCAAGGCTGCGCAGGAACGCGACTTCCTTGACGAGGATCCGGAAGGCCGCCGCATCCAGGACCTGAATCTCGATGACGATGCCACGTTCCGTGGTCTCGAGGAGCAGTACCGCAAGTCAAAGAAGGACCCGTACACGGACATGGACCGCCTCGCGGACCTCGAGCAGATGATGAACGACCGCGCCCACCAGGTCGCGCGCCAGATGAACGCCGCGGAGCGCCCCGACTACCTGGACAGCGCACCGCGCAACGTCGCCGCGTCGGAGCTGCCACTCGACACCGATGAGGAGTTCGGCCGCCTGGAGGCCGAGCGTGCCAAGCTGAACCAGGACCCACGCCGCAACGCCAAGGCGATCAAGGACACCGAGGCCGCCCTCAACGCGCGCGCCGCCGAGCTTGCCCAGGAGGCCCTCAAGAACGATCGCATCTTCCTCGATGACGAGCCCGAGGGCGTGCCCCAGCGCCAGGTCCCGATCGACGACGACGCGCAGTTCCGCCAGCTGGAGCAACAGCGCGCCGGCCTCAAGCAGGCATCGTCCCCCAACGCGGCCAAGATTCGGGAGGTTGAGGACCAGATGAATGACCGCCTTCACCAGCTCGCGCAGCAGGTCAAGGACGACGGCCGTGCTGACATGCAGAAGTCTCCACTTGGCATTCCTATCAAGGACCTTGGCAAGCACCTTGACGAAGACAAGGAGTTCCTGGACCTCGAAGAGCGCTACCGCGATGCCAAGAAGGATCCGTCGAAGCAGAAGGTCGCGGCACAGCTGCTGGAGCAGATGAACAACCACGCCAAGGATGTGGCCCAGCAGCTCCACGATGACGAGCGCGCGCACCTGGACCAGAACCCTGAGGGCATTCCTCTGTCGTCACTGCCACTCAACGACGACGCCAAGTTCCTCGCCCTGGAGAACCAGGCGCGTGCACTGCGCGAGGAGCCCAACGGAGAGCGCAAGAACGCCGACAAACTCGCCGACCTGCAAGATCAGCTCAACGCCCGCGCCGCGGAGCTGGCGAACGAGCAGCGCAAGACGTACTGCGACGCGAGCCCTGAAGGCGTGCCACTGCAGGCCCTCAACCTTGGCGATGATCCGGAGTTTGTCGCCATGGAGAATGAGCTGCGCCGCCTCAAGAAGAACCCCGCCGCCAACCGCGAGGCGATCAGCGACCTGGAGTACGACCTGAACAACAAGGCACACGAGAAGGCTCGTGAGATGATTGAGGGTGACCGTGGCTACCTGGACCCCGAGCCGGAGGGCGTCGCGCTCGCGCACCTGCCTCTCGACACCGATAACGAGTTCCGCCAGCTTGAGGCGCAGCGCGCCGCGCTCAAGGCCGAGGACCCGCGCAAGAACCAGAAGGCCATTCAGGATCTGGAGGACAGGCTCAACGCGCGTGCTCACCAGCTTGCGAAGGATGTCAAGGCCAACGAACTCCGCGGCCTCGACCCCGATCCGATGGGCCTTAACTACGACGGCGTCAAGCCCCACGACGACGCGGAATTCGCTCAGCTTGCCAACCAGGCTCGCGACCTCAAGTCCCAGCCGCGCCGCGACGACCAGAGCATCAAGGATGTGCATGATCAGATGAACGCCCGCGCAGCCGAGCTGGTCGCCAATGCCGTCAAGGGTGACCGTGGGTACCTTGATCAGAAGCCCGAGGGCGTGGATGTGAATGTGCTGCCTCTGGACAGCGACCCGCAATTCCACCGCCTCGAGACCGAGCGTGCAAAGCTCAAGACTCGCGATCCCGTGCGCAACCAGAAGAAGATCGAGGATCTCGAGAATCAGCTCAACGCCCGCGCACATCAGCTTGCGCAGGACCAGAAGAAGGAGGACCTGCGCGGGCTCGAGCAGGCGCCGGAGGGAGTGCCGCTGGACATCATCGATCCGCACTCCGACCCCACCTTTGCGTCCTACCTGCCGGAACTCCGCGCGCTCAAGGCCGATCCGCGCGCGAACAAGCAGGACCTACAGGATGTCCTGGACAAGATGAACGACCGCTGCCACGAGCTGGCCAAGGACATGCTGCAGGGCGATCGCGGCTACCTCACGGAGGACCCGAACGGCGTGCCACTGGACATGCTGCCGCTCGACACGGACCCGGTGTTCCACGACATGGAGGTGCAGCGCGCGACGCTCAAGGCCAAGGACCCGCGTCGTAACGCCGCCAAGATCAAGGACCTCGAGGACCGCCTCAACGCCCGCGCTGCCGAGCTCGCCGAGGCGCAGAAGCAGAAGGACCTGGAGAACCTCGACCCGAACCCGGAGGATATCCCCATCGCTCTCGTCAACCCGCACGAGGACCCCACCTTTGCCGCGATGGTCGCGCAGCATCGTGAGCTGGCCAAGGACCCGCAGCGCAACGCGGGTGCCCTTGCTGATCTGGAGGACCAGATGAACGACCGCGCGCACGAGCTGGCCAAGGAGATGATGGAGAACGACCGTGGCTACCTCGACCCCAAGCCGCAGGGCGTCCCCATCGCGTCACTGCCGCTGAACGAGGACCCCACCTTCCACGCGCTGGAGGCGGAGCGTGCCAAGCTCAAGGCCCAGGACCCGCGCCGCAACGCCGCCAAGATCAAGGCCCTCGAGCAGCAGCTCAACAACCGCGCCCACGAGCTGGCACGCGAGGAGCTCGACAAGGACTTGGCCAAGCTCGACCAGGCCCCGCGCGGTGTCCCACTCGAGCTGCTCAAGCCGCACGAAGACGAGGCCTTCGCCGCGCTTGCCCAGGCCGGCCACACACCGACGGCGAACAAGTCGCGCAGCATCGATCCCGCCGGCGACAACGACCGCATCCAGGCCATGAACGACCGCGCCCGCCAGCTGGCGGATGAGGTGATGGACCGCGGCTACCTCGACAAGGATCCCGAGGGCGTCCCGCTGGACGACCTGCCGCTCGACACCGACCCCGAGTTCCACGACATGGAGATTGAGCGGGCCAAGCTCAAGCTGAAGGACCCCATTCGCAACAAGAAGAAGATTCAGGACCTCGAGGACCGCCTCAACGAGCGTGCGCACGAGCTGGCCAAGGAGCAGCTTGCCGAGGATCTCGCAGGGTGCGACCCTCTCCCGGAGGGCATCCCGCTGGAGCTGCTCAAGCCCCACGACGACCCCACCTTTGCATCCATGGTGCCCCAACTGCGTGAGCTCAAGAAGGACCCCGTCAAGAATGCCGACGCGATCAAGGCTCTTGAAGATCAGATGAACAACCGTGCGTACGAGCTTGCGGACGCCCTGCTGGAGGGTGACCGCGGCTACCTTGACCCCACCCCTGCTGGCGTGCCCCTCGATTGCCTTCCGCTCGACCAGGACGTCGAGTTCTCGACGATGGAGGTGGAGCGCGCGAAGCTCAAGGCACAGGATCCGAAGCGCAACGCGCGCAAGATCCAGGACCTGGAGAACAAGCTCAACGACCGTGCGCTGCAGCTTGCTGAGCAGAAGAAGAAGGAGGAGCTGGCCCTCTTCGCGCCCCAGTATGAGGGCATCGACACAGCCGCACTCAAACCGCACGACGATCCCGCGTTCGCCAAGATGGTGGATCAGCTCCGCGAGATGGAGAAGGCAGGCACGGCGAACGGCCCCGAAGGTGAGAAGCTGCTGCGTGACATGGACGCGCGCCTCCAGGAGCTGGCCAAGGAGAAGACCGACGGTGACCTGTGGTTCCTGGACAAGGAGCCGGAGGGCATTCCCATCGAGGAGGTGCCGGTCGTGAGCGACCCCAGCTTTGTGCGCATGCAGCAGGAGCGCGCAAACCTCAAGGCGCAGGACCCGCGCAAGAACGCGGACAAGATCAAGGGCCTCGAGGATGACATGAACGAGCGTGCCCACGAGCTCGCCAGGGATCTCATGGAGGGTGACTTCGACGGCGTCGACCCCGAGCCCTTGGGCATCCCGCTGGATCTCCTCAACCCACGTGCCGATCCACAGGTCGCCCGCATCCTGCCTGAGCTCCGCCGTGCCAAGCAGAACCCCCGCGAGGCGAAGAGGGCGCAGGAGCTGCTGGAGGAGCTCAAGGACCGCGTGAACGAGCTCGCCGAGGATGCCCTCAAGGGTGACCGCGCGCGCTACCTCGAGGCCGAGCCTCACGGCGTCCCGCTCGCCGACCTGCCCCTCGACCAGGACGGTATCTTCAGTGGGCTGGAGCTGGAGCGCGCCAAGCTCAAGTTGCAGGACCCCGTCAAGAACGCCGCCCAGATTGAGGAGCTCGAGGATCGCCTCAACGAGCGCGCAAACGAGCTTGCGGATGAGGTGCTGAAGGGTGACCTCAAGAACCTCACGCAATCTCCGCGCGACATTCCCATCGAGCACGTCAACCCGCACGACGACGCCGACTTTATGGCGCTCGCCAAGCAGGTGCGTGCCCTCAAGGCCGAGGACCCGCGCCGCAATGCGGACAAAATCAAGGCTCTGGAGGCTCAGATGGATGACATTGCCCATGACCGCGCGAACGACATGCTGAACAACGACCGCGACTACCTAGACCAGGACCCGGAGGGCGTACCTCTTGCGGCCCTGCCACTGGACAGCGATCCGCAGTTCCACCAGATGGAGGTGCAGCGTGCGATCCTCAAGGCACAGGACCCGAAGAAGAACGCCGACAAGATCAAGGATCTGGAGGATGCCCTCAACGACCGCGCACACGCGCTTGCGGAGGCGCAGAAGCAGGAGGACCTCAGCAACCTCAACCCCGCGCCCCTTGGTGTGCCCGTAGAGCTTCTGAACCCCCACGAGAACGCCGCGTTCACCAGCTTCCTGCCCGAGCTGCGCCGACTCAAGGAAGACCCCGTTGCGAACCGCAACAAGATTGCCGATATGCAGGCCGACCTCGACGACGTGCTCAACGGCCTGGCCGCCGACTACCTTGACAAGGACCGTGCCACGTACCTCCCTGCGAACCCCGGTGGCGTGCCTCTCAAGGCGCTGCCTCTCGACGACGATGCGGAGTTCAAGCAGCTCGAGGCCGAGCGTCTCGATCTCATCGCCAAGAACCCGCGCGCCAACAAGGACGCCATCGCCGATCTCGAGGCCGCTCTGAACGACCGCGCGGAGCAGTTGGCGAAGGAGGCACTGCGCGGCGACCGCGACTTCCTCGACCCCGACCCGGAGGGCATTCCCCTCAGCGCGCTCCCGCTCGACACGGACCGCCAGTTCGCCGATCTTGAGGCGCGCCGCGCGGCGCTCAAGAGCAAGGACCCCATCAAGAATGCGGCCGCGATTCGTGATCTGGAGGAGCAGATGAACGACCGCGCTCATCAGCTCGCCCTTGACCAGATCGAGGAGGATCTGCGCAACCTCGACCAGTTCCCCGAGGACATCCCCGTGCGCAGCCTGCACCCGCACGACGACCCCGAGTTCGCTCGCATGGCCAACGCCCTGCGCACGCTCAAGGCCGACCCGCACGCCGACCCCAACAAGATCGCCGCACTGGAGGCCGATATGAACGACCGCTGCCACGAGCTCGCCGAGGATGCCCTCAAGGGTGACCGCCCCAACTATCTGGACCCCGTGCCGGAGGGTGTGCCGCTGGAGCAGATCGACCTCGACGCCGACCCACTCTACCACCAGATGGAGGCCGAGCGTGCCAAGCTCCAGCTGGAGGACCCGAACCGCAACGCCGCCAAGATCAAGGATCTCGAGGGCCGCCTCAACGACCGCGCGCACGAGCTGGCCAAGGAGCAGCAGGCTCGCGACCTCGCTGGCCTGAACAACGCGCCACGCGGTATCCCCCTGGAGCTCCTCAAGCCCCACGACGACGAGACGTTCGCCAACATCGCCGCCCAGCGTCGTGACCCCGCCACCAAGGCCCGCTCTCTTGACGGTGAGGATCAACAGAAGGACGTGCTTAACAACCGCCTTGATGAGCTGGCGCGCGACATGCTGGAGGGCGATCGCGGCTACCTCAACCCCTACCCGGAGGGTGTGCCGCTGGAGCTCCTGCCGCTCGACACGGACCCGGAGTTCCACGACATGGAGGTGCAGCGCGCGATCCTCAAGGCTCAGGATCCCCGCAAGAACGCCGACAAGATCAGGGACCTCGAGGACCAGCTCAACGACCGTGCTGCTGAGCTCGCCCGCGAGGTGCTCGCTGGTGACCGCGGCTACCTTGATCAGGACCCCGAAGGCGTGCCTCTGGAGGATCTGCCGCTCGACACGGATCCCAAGTTCCACCAGCTGGAGACGCAGCGTGCCAAGCTCAAGGCGCAGGACCCGAACAAGAACGCCGCCAAGATCAAGGACCTCGAGGATCAGCTCAACGACCGTGCGCACGAGCTGGCCAAGGCCCAGCTCGCCGAGGATCTCCGCGACCTCGACCCGATGCCGCGTGGCATCCCGCTCGAGTCGCTGAACCCACACGACGACCCCACCTTCGCCTCGTACCTGCCTGAGCTGCGCAAGCTCAAGAAGGACCCGACTCGCAACGCAGCCAAGATCAAGGATATCCAGGGCAAGATGAACAACCGTGCGGACGAGCTGGCCAAGGCCAAGATTGATGCCGACCGCGCTTTCCTGGACCCCACGCCCGAGGGCGTGCCGCTGGCGCAGCTGCCACTTGACGACGATGCGGCCTTCCGCGAGCTCGAGAAGCAGCTCCGCAACGCCAAGGCGAACCCAACCAAGAACGCCGACAAGATCAAGGACCTGCAGGAGAAGATGAACGACCGCGCGCACGAGCTTGCACGCGACATGCTTTCTGGCGACCGCGGCTACCTTGACCAGGACCCCGAGGGCGTGCCAATCGCGGATGTGCCGATTGACAGTGATCCCGAGTTCCGCAAGCTGGAGGCCCAGCGCGCGGCACTCAAGGCGCAGGACCCGAACAAGAACGCCGCCAAGATCAAGGACCTCGAGGATCAGCTCAACGACCGTGCGCACGAACTGGCCAAGGAGCAGAAGGAGCGTGACCGCGGCTTCCTGCACCCGACCTCGCACGACATCCCCAAGGCACTCCTGCCACTCGATGACGATGCGGCCTTCAAGAAGATGGAGCAGCAGCTCCGCCGCCTCAACAAGGATCCCAAGCGCAACGCCGCTGCCATCGAAAACCTCAAGGAGATGATGCAGGACCGCGCCGATGAGCTCGGTGAGGTGATGCTGAAGGGAGACCGCGACAGTTACCTCGACCCCAACCCGGAGGGTGTCAACATCGCGGACCTGCCGCTCGACACGGACCCAGAGTACCACGACATGGAGGTGCAGCGCGCGATCCTCAAGGCGCAAGACCCGAAGAAGAACGCCGACAAGATCAAGGACCTCGAGGACAAGCTCAACGACCGTGCGCACGAGCTGGCCAAGGAGCAGCGCGCCAACGAGCGCGGCTTCCTGGACCCCGAACCGGAGGGCATCCCCATCGCAGACGTCCCGCTCGACGATGACCCGAACTTCAAGCGCATGGAGGACTATCTGCGCAAGCTCAACAAGAACCCCAAGCGCAACGCCGATGCCATCAAGGACACGCAGGACAAGATGAACGACCGTGCGCACGAGCTCGCGAAGGGCGTCGTCGCGGACGATCTGGCAGCCCTGCCCGTGGACAAGTACCGTGGAATCCCGAAGGAGGACCTCAACCTCCACTCCTACCCAGAGTTCCGCGACGCCGCCAACCGGCGCCGTGCCGCCCGCCGACGCGGCTCCAGCCCACAGGACGTCAAGGCGATCGAGGACGAGATGGACGAGATCGCCCGCCACATCGCGGATGACGTGATCGACAACGAGCGTGCGTTCCTGGACCGCGAACCGGAGGGTATGGACGTCCACGACCTGCCACTCGACGACGACAAGGAGTTTGCCGCGTTGGAGGCTGAGCGTCGCCGCCTGACGAAGGACCCTCGTTCGGCGAAGCGCAACAAGGACGTCATTCGCGATCTGGAGGACAAGATGAACGAGCGTGCCCACCAGATGGCCAAGGACGCCTTTGCCAAGGATCGCGCCTTCCTCGACCCCGAGCCGGAGGGTGTGCCGCTGTCGAAGCTGCCGCTCGACACGGACCCGATCTTCAAGGACGCCGAGATCGCGCGTTACAAGGCAAAGAAGAACCCCAACGCCGACCCGCGCGCCATCGCGGATCTGGAGAACAAGATGAACGAGCGCGCCCATGAGCTCGCCAAGAAGGAGATGGACAAGGACCGCGCCTTCCTCGACCCCGAGCCGGAGGGTGTGCCGCTGGACAACCTCCCTCTCGCCACCGATCCCGAGTTCCAGGAGCTCGCCAAGCAGCGCCAGGCCTTGAAGAACAGCAGCCGCGGCCGCGACCCTGGCATCAAGGATCTCGAGGAGAAGATGAACGACCGCGCCCACCAGCTCGCCAAGGACTACCTCAACAAGAACCGCGACTACCTCAACCCGGAGCCCGAGAATGTGCCGATCGCGGACCTCCCGCTCAACCGCGACCCTGTCTTCCGCGACATGGAGAACGAGCTGATGAACCTCAAGAAGGATCCCAAGAAGAACGCCGACCAGATTGCCCAGCTCAAGGAAGACCTCAACGCCCGTGCCGAGGAGATCGCCCGCGACTTGCTCAAGAAGGAGCGCGCCATGCAGAACCAGGAGCCGTTCGGAGTCCCGCTGGACGAGCTGCCGCTCAACTACGACGACGTGCTGAACCCGCTGGAGCGCAAGCGCCGCGAGCTCAAGAAGGACCCCAAGAAGAACGCCGAGGCCCTGCGCCAGCTGGAGGCGGAGATCGAGGATCGCGTGGAGCAGATCGCCAAGGACTTCCTCGACAAGGAGCGTGCCTTCTTGGACCGTGACCCCGAGGGTGTCCCGCTTGACCGTCTGCCGCTCAACGACGACCGTCCGTTCCGCGACATGGAGAAGCAGCTGCGCCAGCTCAAGAAGCAGCCAGCCAAGAACAAGGACGAGATCGAGGAGCTGCAGGAGAAGATGAACGACCGCGCGCACGAGCTGGCCAAGGACCAGCTGGCGAAGGATCGCGACTTCCTGAACCCGGAGCCTCTGGGCGTGCCGCTGGAGCTGCTGCCGCTCAACACCGACCCCGCGTTCAAGAAGATGGAGGACGAGCGCCGCGCACTCAAGAAGGACCCGCGCAAGAACGCGGACAAGATCAAGGAGCTTGAGGACAAGCTCAACGGCCGCGCCGAGGAGCTCGCGCAGGAGTACCTTGACAAGGAGCGTGCCCCGCTGGACCAGAAGCCCGAGGGCATTCTGCTCAGGGACCTCCCTCTCAGCAAGGACAAGCCGTACCACGAACTCGAGAAGGAGCTGCGTGAGCTCAAGAAGGACCCACGCAAGAACGCAGACAAGATCAAGGACGTGGAGAACGACATGAACGACCGCGCGCACGAGCTCGCCAAGCGTCAGCTCGCGGACGACCGCAACTACCTCAACCCAGAGCCGCGCGGCGTGCCTCTGGCGGAGCTGGATCTCGACAACGATCCGGAGTTCCGCCAAAAGGAGTTGCAGCGCCGTGAGCTCAAGAAGGATCCGAAGCCGAACGCGGCGGCCATCAAGGGTCTCGAGGATGACCTCAACCGCCGCGCAGATGAGCTCGCTCGCGACTACCTCAAGAAGGATCGCGAGTACCTCGACCCCGCGCCCGAGGGCGTGCCGCTGGATGAACTGGAGGAGGACCTCAACACGGACGCGGACTTCCACGGCATGGAGGCTGACCGCCGCCGCCTCAAGAAGGACCCGAAGAAGAACGCCGACGCCGTGAAGGACCTTGAGGACCGCCTCAACGAGCGTGCACGCGAGATCGCGCGTGACAAGAAGGGCTACCAGGATGAGGAGTTCCACAAGTACAACGAGGACATCGCCGAGCAGTGGCCACGCATCCGTGAGCTGTACCCGGAGGGTGTGTACGACCCGGTCACGCCCGACACCACGCTGCCATCGGACGTCTCGTCGGCGCCGCAGGACATGGGCTTCCTTGCCCCGTTCATTGCGGCTCTGGCGCGCCACACGGTGCTCATCTCGCGCCTCTTCCAGGACAAGGCCCACCCGCAGAACCAGCCCTACCGCATCACCCTCTTCAACCCAGACAGCTCGCCGATGACGGTTGAGGTCGACGACCGCGTCCCATGCGATGAGAACCGTGAGCCCAAGTTCACGCAGGTGCCGTCCCGCATGTGGTACCCACTCCTTCTGGAGAAGGCGTACGCCAAGTTTGTCGGTGGCTACGAGAACTTCAACAACTGCAATGCCCACGACACGCTGCGTGACCTGACGGGTCGTCCCGTGCTGCACATCTCGCTCGAGGACCCCAAGCATGCCGCCGCCACGAACATGGGTGACTACTCGACCCCGGCCTTCTGGCGCCGCGTGATTGAGGACCTTGGCCGTGGTGACATCTTTGTGTGCGTGGCGAACAACGACGTCCCCAACGGCTTCCACCCGCAATGCAGCTACGCGCTACTGGATGTGATCGAGGTGGTGCCCGGCTCCACGGACCCGAACGACGTCATCGTGAAGGTCCACAACTGCTACCGTGATGAGCCGGTCTACAACGGCCCTCTCCGCCCCGGCGACAGCAAGTGGACCAAGGACGTCAAGGCTGCGTGCGACTACAACCCCAACGAGCTGGACGCCATCTACGTGCCGATGCCTATCTTCCTGGAGAACTTCAGCTGCATGCAACGGTGCCACATCAACTGCGGTGATCGTCTCAGCTCGCCTGGTGAGTGGAACGACTACACGGCCGGTGGCACGTCCAAGTACACGACGTTCCGCAGCAACCCCATCTACCTGGTGGAGAACAAGAGCAGCCGTCCGTCGACGATCTTGGCCGAGGTGCGCCACACGAACCCGCTCTACGTGGATGAGACCAACTGCAAGCGCTACCCCTACACGGGTCTCACGCTGATGCAGCCGACGAACTCCAAGATGCCGCCAACGCCCTTCATCACGAACGGCACGCACAAGTTCCTGCAGAAGGGTATGATGCTCGACTCGCGCGAGGTCTGCTCAGAGATGGAGCTGCCACCGAACAGCGTGTGCTACCTGATCCCGTACACCAAGGATCGTGGCACGATGGGTGACTTCCATGTCTCCATCTACCCGGACATGGCCAAGGTGACGCTGACGCCGCTGCGCCACGCGAACTTGACGTTGAAGCCGCTCAAGGAGAGCTTGAAGCTCGATGCCGCCGATGAGCAGGGCACGCGCGTCGACTTCATGGTCAACGACTCGTGCGACGTGCACATCCTGCTTCACCAGAACAAGGTGAGCGACGCCAACGCCGTCCGCCGCGGTGACGCCGTCGCGGAGAACGAGATCTGCATGGCTGCCTTCAACGAATACGGCATCCGCGTGGGTAGCACCGGCGACCCCACCAACGCGCGCGAACATGCGCTGGTCTTCAAGGCCCCACAGGGCGGCCGGTACTCGGTGCTCATCACGTGCACCGCCGGAGAGAACCCAGTGCCTGCGACGCTGGAGATCTACACGCCGAAGGACATCGAGGCGGACATGGTCCCGGTGCCACCAGATGCGAAGCCGCTGTCCATGCAGTCCAACAACTCACGATTCCCGACTCTGAGCCGCACCGCCACCGCACCGTCCCGTGGTGCGAGTCGCGACGGCCGCCGCGGTAGCAACGTCCGAAGGACCGACTCCCTCCCACCCGTCAGCAACCGCGGCGCGAGCGCTCGCCGTGCCAGCGGCAGCCAGCGCCTCTCGAGCGCAGAGGGCTCCCGACGGTGAGAACACTGACGAAAAGCAGGAGTGCGACTTCGGAGACAGACACTGACCGTGTCCGGATCAACTGTCGTCTCCAGCTCTTCTTCTAGGTTTCGTTTTCCTGCGTTGTTTGGCCTTGTTCTTCGCTCCTGTCTTTTTCTTTTTGTTTTGTTTTTGATTCAACATTTGTTTTTGTTTCCCATCTAGGTTTTCTTCTTCCAGACTCTCTGTCCCTCTGTTTCCCACTTTCAAAGCATGGTTCAATTTCTTGTGTTTCACTTCATCTCTTTTTTTTTTCTTCTCATCCCTGTCCTGTCGCATTTACCAGTTCTCTCAGTTTCTCTGTCCGTCTCTCTTGTTTGTTTCTTTTACTAATCTCACTCCACAACCTCCGTGTCGTGGAATGAAAGCAAAAGACGCACGCATGGCACACGTCCACACACACACACAAACCCACATCCGCGGTCACGTTTTTGGTTTTTTCTCTCTCTTTCTCTCTCTGTCGATGTCCGCCATTGCCAAATCGTGCTCAGCCAGTTAGTGTGCTTGACCGGCTGCACATACCACATGATATTTCTGTTTCGTTTTGCTCTCCGTTGATGTGCCTTGTCCACTTCTTCTTTTTTTCTTTTCCACCACGATGAGAATCACTTGCAGTGTACGCATCGCCCCCCAGAAGAGTACACTCTTACCGATCCCTCCCGCCTAGACATCGTCACTCTCGTGTCTTCTCGTCTTTCTGTTTTTGGTTCTTTCCTTTTGTTTGTTCTATTTGTCGCTGAACACGTTGCATTGCAACCCTCGGGCGGCTCTCCAGATCGGGGGATCTGGTCGCTCTCCCAGAGCAGGTTTGTCACGTATTCGTGCAGACACTGTGAACACGTCAATATCTGTCTTTTTCTTTCTTTCGTCAAATCATTCCGCGTTTTCTTCGCTTGTTGTTTGAATCATCTATCAATCTGTGGATGACACTGTTTTGTTTTTGTGTTGTGATTTTTGTTTTTCATTCCCTGCAACGCAACCCCTAAGTGAGTCCCTTGACGTTGTTTCCTTTTCATCAGCCGTCTCGAGTGTGGGCCGGTGTTTGTTTGGTCCTTGCAGACATACACACACACGGCTGCAGCCACAGACACAGGTGTGGAGAGATGTTCATTTGATCTACTTTGCGCTTCCTTTGGGGAGGTTAAGTGCACTGAGAGCAGGTGAAGCACAAGACATCTCAGCGTGATGACGAAAAGTGAGCGATGCTCCTTCAAGGCACACAAGCACACAAGCATATTTGCTCATCGACCGACACACAAAAACTCTCTAGCGGCTTGCACCATTCTCAGGGGTTGGCTTTTGAAGGCATCCAGACACGCTTTCTACTGTCTTTTGTTTGTTTTGCGTTTCGTTTCCCCGTCATTGTCGCGGTTTGGGGACTGTGACAGCGACGCGTTGTGCTGTGGGAACATCGCCTTTTTCGTTTCCCGTTTTTTCTTCTTTTATTTGAGAACTATTTTACTTTCATTCATCTGTTCTTCATTCTTTCTTTCAAATAGCGACGGTCAGCAAACGTGCAGTTTTGTGCGTATGGATTCAACGCATATGAGCGCAGACGCAGCGTCTTGGTCACGTTTTTTTCCCCTTTGTTCTCGGCAGCTGAACACTGTGCCTGCAGAAGTCGCCGGATGCAACTGTATCGGGGGATACAGCTCCACGTGTCTTTGACGAATACACGCTGACAGGCACGGCATGTGAAGCAGCGAGCGAGAGGAGCAAACAAGTAAAGAAGACAGTAACCTGGCTTTGCACACTTTTTTTTTTTCACTGGCAGGCGCGTACTCAGTACGGCAGTACGACAGTTAACTTGAAAACGAACATCGCGCTCATATGTGCAAGTACTAAACGCGCGAGGCGAGCAGAGAGTCTCCCTTTTCAATCTCACCTCATTCTTGGCGAGCAAAAGATCGAAGTACTTTTCTTGTCAGAATTGCGGTTCTTGCACGAACAGGGCACCAAAAAAGAGTAAAAGTGAAAATGTGAACGACAAGATGAACCAAAGCAGACACACACACACATACACCCTTACAAAAAAAAATTACCGAAAAAGAGTCGAACAAAAAAGAGAAACCTATGATCATTCGTTTGTCCTATATTAATTTCCGTCTTTCTTTCAGTTCATTCTGTTTTTCTTTTGATGGTCTCACGGCCTCGACAGGAACAGTTGGCACGCTACTGTATGCACTGTTTGTGCACAAACAAAGCCGAACGAAAACACTTGATTGTTAGAAGCGACAGCAGCATCAAAAAAAAAATATCTGTGTGAATGATGTTGAAAACCGTGACGACGAGTCACGACACTGCACTTTCTTTCCTGTTTTTTGTTCTCTTGTCATGTTGTACGTGTATACCAATAGCAATTCTGTAACGCACACAAGTGTGTGCAACTGTTCAACTACGCAAACACACACACAAATCAGTCTTACATCAATCAAACATTCTTGACCGCTCTTGATGAAAGAGAGACACAAGAGCGGAAAGGGAGGGGGAGAGAAGGAGGAACGACTGTTCACGAAGGCATGCGTTTCTTCTCACCCTCTACCAGCTGTCATGGGCAGTCGCACCAGCCGCACACGTTTGCCTCTCATCCTATGTGACGGTGCGCGCGTGTGTGTTGGTGGGGGCTTGTTGACCCTTTTCACTATCCACTCACTGCATGTATGCCTTGATTCCGCTCTTGCTGGAGCCGATGTACATACATTTACGGGTGCCCTTACTTTCTCGCCACCTCCTCGCTATCCACACAGCGCCACTGTTATCTGTTCGATTGCCTTGCCTCTCTTCCACTGCAAATCTTCTGTCCCTTTTTCCATCCCTCCTGCTTTTCCCTCTCCACCACTGTTTGTTGTTCCTGGTTCCGCGGTTTCACTTCAACATCAAGTGCTTTAGAACACCTTTTCAAAACATCAAAGGTACTTGTTATATTACGTTACGAGATCCAAAAACACGAAGTGAACGACCAAGAAATCTTCCTCACCTTCTTGGTTCACCTTCGAGTTCTCTTGTGTCTCATCACGTCTTTCGCATTACACACACTCCCTGTGACCGTGCACGCGTCAACGAGCAAACCACAGTAAAAACACCGACGGTAAAGGAACGAGACATCAACCGAAGAGGCGCAGACACTGAGTACTGGATACACTTGTGCACATTCTCTTCTGTTTTTTTTTCACGTCTTCCTTTTCAGTCTCAAAGCTGTGCACAAGCGCCTCAATTGTTTCTTCGCTTCACTCAGGATTCCCCACCTCCCACTCACACACGCGTGTCTCGGAGATTGCCGCACAGTGTTTTTGCTCTTTCTCTCCCATCTCGTGCAACCATGTCGTCCGTGACTGAAGTTCCGGATAGCAACAAGGTGTTCAAGGACACCGTGTTCATGCAGAAGAACAACGAAGTGTCGGACCAGTGGGTATCTATCAAGGAGCTGTATCCGAAAGGCATCAGCCAACCTCTGCTTCCCAACACCTTCTCCCGCGACCAATTTGGCCAGGGCAACCACTACGAGTGCTTCATGCTGTCTGCGCTGTCGACGTTGGTCAAGTTCCCCGATGCGATCCGCAACTGCTTTGTCACAAAGAAGGTTCGCCAAGACGGCCGCTACACATTCCAGTTCTTCCGCGGCACAAAATGGGAGAAGGTGGAGATCGACGACATGATCCCTCTCGAGGACGACGACGTGCTTTTCTGCCAATCGCCTACCGAGCATTGGTGGCCGCTGCTGCTGGAGAAGGCCTACGCCAAGTTCTACACGGGCTACGATCAGCTCGAGGGCTGCACCATGCAGGAGACCTACCACGACCTGACGGGCTTCCCTGTCCTGAACATCCCGATGCAGGCGAAGCTCGCGAAAACGGCCGGTGTCAACATCGACGACGGGCAGTACTGGATCAGTCTGGGTCAACAAATCAACAAGGGGGAATTCCTCGCCTCCATTTTGACCAAGGACCTCGAGCAGCTCGAGTCGATCGGTATTCAGTCCGAGCAGCAGTACGGCATTCTCGGCATTTTCTCACTCACTGGCTCAGCCGCGCTGTCGGACATCGTTATTCACCTTCACAACCCGTTTGAAGACGATGAGTACGAGTACTCTGGTCCCCTGAACAAGCAGGATGGCACGTGGACGGCCAAGCAGCGCGCACAGTACACGGTCGATGATCGACATTCCATCTTTATGCCCCTCCCGAACTTTGTCAAGATGACGACCTCAATGCAGCTGTGCTTTTTGACGACCATG
The DNA here is from genome assembly GCA_030849635.1 of Wallacemonas sp. MBr04. Classification (NCBI taxonomy): domain Eukaryota; phylum Euglenozoa; class Kinetoplastea; order Trypanosomatida; family Trypanosomatidae; genus Wallacemonas; species Wallacemonas sp. MBr04. The sequence goes on along the minus strand of JASANR010001410.1, from coordinate 3,768 downwards.
GAGGCGAACCCAACGTCATTTCACGATGAGTGGAGTGGCCCCACGGCTGGCGGCAATCCGACATTTTGCACGTGGCGCAAGAATCCCCTCTACGTGGTTCACAACAACGGCACCAAGGACGTCCGTCTGGTCGTCACCATTTGTCAGGAGGACCAGCGCCGCTTCACCGACCCCGACGAAGCGACCAAGTACATTCAGTGTGGCGTTGTCCTCACCCGCTACACGTACGCCAATCCCACTCCGACATTCTGGGTCACCGGCAACAATCACAAGCCAGCCTTCAAGAGTCTCTTCCTCAACTCGCGTGAAGTGTCGAACACGATCTCTGTTCCACCGCAAAGCCTCTGCTACTTGGTCCCCTCAACCATGAACGTGGGCAGCGAGGCACCGTTCGACCTCCTCCTTCACCAGTTCAAGAGCGAGACGTACAGCAGCTTTTCCATCTCAAAGCTGGCCATCCCCGACTACAACTGGGAGGACCCGCCAAAGGAGAACGTTCAGCTCTCCGAGCGTGCCAAGGACCGCGTTGACTTTTATGTAGATATGGAAACCGACATCCACATTCTTTTGCACCAAACAAAGCCGTTTGTCGGCAAAACAGGCGGTGACGCCATGACGGAGGACTACATGGGCATGTACCTCTACGACGACACCGACAGGCGCATCGGCGGTGTCCACGCCGCCACCAACTTTCGTGAAATCAGTATCATCCACCACCTGCCCCGCAGCGGCCGCTACGCCATTTCTCTCACCTGCCCCCGTGCCAAGGGCGAGGTGCCAGCGTATGTGACGCTCGTCGGCTGCCACAGCTCCAACGCCCGCATCGTGGAGACACCTGAAGACGCCACCATGTTCGACGATGAGGATGACATTGATGAGGGCGATGAGGCCGAGGCGGACGCCATCATCGACTACGTGCCGATTCATTTGCCGAAAAGCGACGTCACCGAGGTGGCCGACAGCAACACGCCCTTCGAGGACAAGCGGTTTTACAACGCCAACCGTGGCATCACGGCGGACCCGTGGATTCACATTGGTGACCTGTACCCGGAGGGCAAGAACAAGCCGCTGCTGCCAGAGACACTCAGCCGCGACCACTTCACGCAGGGTGGGCACTACGAGTGCTGCTGCCTGACTGCGTTCGCGGCCATTGCAGAGCGCCACCCGGATGTCATTCGCAACTGCTTCATCTCGCAGAAGCCGCGCAAGGACGGCCGCTACACGTTCCAGTTCCACCGCTACGGCCAGTGGGTGAAGGTGGAGATCGACGACCGCATTCCGCAGGCGGACGGCAACACGGTGTACTGCCGCTCCCCGACGCACCACTGGTGGCCGCTGCTGCTGGAGAAGGCCTACGCCAAGTTCTACACCCTCTACGACAACCTCGACGGCGTCACGCAGGAGGAAGTGCTCCACGACTTCAGCGGACGCCCCGTTGTGTCCACCTCCACTGAGCCTGCCGCGGCAGAGGCCTCGTGCTACTACTTTGACGACGGACCTTTCTGGCACGATCTCAAGGATCTGCTCGCCGACACCGTCGTGACCGCCCAAGCCGGCGGCGACTCTTCGGAGGACATGGGTCTCTTGGAGGACCAGTACTACAGTGTTCTCGACATCATTCCAACCACATCCGACGAGGAGAGTCCGGCAAACACGATCTACCTCAAAATGTACAACCCTCTTGAAGAAGCCCCCTACACCGGCCCGATGAACAAGAACGACACGGCTGTGTGGACGCCTCAGCTGCGCAGCATGTTGAACCCCGACGAGCGGAACATCTTCTACATGCCCGCGAGCGAATTCGCTGGCGCTTTCAAAAGTCTCCAACAGGCCTATACGGGCGGCGTGGTTGAGCCCGGGTGGCACTTCAACAGCGATTGGAATGATCAGACAAACGGCGGTAACCCATCCCTCGTCTCGTGGCGCAACAACCCAGTCTACGTGGTCAAGAACAGCTCTCCTGAGCCGGTGCAAATCGTGGCCATGGTGCGCCAACCCGACCAACGGCACGTTCTGCACACGCTGCCTGACCAGCAACTCGCATACCCGCAAAAAGGACTCACCTTGGCCCAGGCGCACCCTCGCTGTAGCGAGATTCCCACCTACCTGGTCACCATGGACAACCACAAGATGACGCACAAGGGTCTTTTCTTCAACTCACGCGAGGTCAGCAATGTGATCACCCTTCCCCCGTCATCACTGTCGTACCTGGTCGGCAGCTGCATGTACCACGACAAGACCAAGTTCATCCTCTCTTACTGGTTCCTCAATCCCGAGGACGAGTCGGCGGTGGAGATCCGCAGATTTCGCTCCGAGGTGGCCCGGGAGATGCCAGCGGTGGAGAACATTGTGCTGGAGAACCGCGGGAAGGAGCGCGTGGACTTCCTGGTTGATGCCCCCACCAACGTGCACATCCTGGTCCGCCAGGACAAGCCATTCCACTCGCCGCAGGGCGGTGACGTGATGGCGCAGGACTTCATTGGCGCGTACTTGTACGACGACAAGAACAAGCTGCTCAAAGGCTCTCAGTCGGCGACATGTTACCGCGAAATCAGCGTTGTGGAACGCCTGCCAAAGGCGGGCCACTACGTGTTGGCCATGACGTGCCCGCGCGCGCAGGGCGAGGCCCCTTGCCACGTCGAAATTGTCGCCTCTGAGCAAGCCCACGTCCGCATCACAGAACCCCCAGAGAACGCCGAGGCGCTGGCCGATGTCGACCTCGGCTTCCTGGATCCCATGCCCGAGGGTATCCCACTTGCTGATGTCCCGCTACACGCCGACCCTGAATTCCAATCCATGCTGGACGATCTGCGTGCCCTGTCCAAGAAGCCCAACGGCGATGCTACAGCCATCAAGGAGCTGCAGAACGCCATGAACGCCCGCGCACACGCTCTGGCTAAGCAGGTCATTGGAAAGGACCGCCCGACGTACCTGACCGGCATGGACCTGGAGACACTCAACCCCGTTCTCGATGACCACGAGGAGTACATGACTGAAGAACTCAAGCGTCACAACCTCAAGGCTGATCCGCGTAACCACTACAAGGTGAAGCAGCAGGAGGAGAAGTTGCGCAGCCTCGCCGAGCAAATTGCGGAAGAGGAAAACAACACCAACAACTTTGACTTCCTGCATCAGAAGCCCGAGGGCATCCCCATCGACGACATCCACTATCTGGATGACCAACCTTTCGCTGACCGTTACGAGGACCACAAGAAGCAGAGCCGCGCGCGCTCTGCTGATCCTGCGGTGGTGGCTGCCGGCGAGGAGGCACTGAACGACCGAGTGCACGAACTGGCGCGCGCGATGCACGACAAGGAGCGTTTCTACCTCGACCCGGAACCAGAGGGCGTGCCGCTCGAGTGCCTGCCGCTCAACACTGACCCCGAGTTCAACGAGATGGAGAACAAACTACGCGCTCTCAACAGCGAGACGCGGCCGCCCGCAAGCACCATCAAGGAATTGCAAAACAAACTCAACGCCCGTGCGCACACAATGGCCGGTGCCTTGAAGCAGAAGGAGCGCGATATGTTCCTGGAGGACGAGTATGCTGGTGTGCCGCAAGAGGTCCTGCCCTTGGACTCCGATCCGACCTTTCACACTGACGAGGTGGCGCGCCTGCGTGCGCGTGCTGCTGACCCTGCGGCGAACGCTGCGAAGATCAAGGACCTGGAGGACCGCATGAACGCGCGTGCGCTGGAGCTTGCTGGCCAGCAGAAGCTGAACGACCGCGCCTTCCTGGACGGCATCGACTTCGGCATGCCACCTGAG